>SEYY01003055.1:65000-80000 GCA_009176605.1 Armadillidium nasatum | reverse complement strand
TATATATATATATATATATATATCCCGACCGGATTTTTGACCAAATTTCAAAAATTCCCAAAGTTTAAGAGGCTATATCTCGCTTCAAACAAATAGCATTTAATAATGTACTAAATAAAAATTGTTGCCCTGTCCCTCCTCTAAACAATATCCAAAAAAAAAAAAATTAGTAGGTAGTACTTTTTTTAAAAATAATTTTTTTCTGAAAGGGTACGATTTTTTGCATTTTTTTTTTCAAGTGCTTATAACTTTTTTTTTTAGACATGATCTCAAAAATCTGTTCTCACTAATGCAAGAAATTGGGGCTAAGAGTATTCAATTAAATTTTCAGCTCATGTGGACCAGTTTTTTGACGTCGCTATTCATTTTTTTTTTCAACTTTGGATCCAAATAACTTTCAAACCATTGTAGACTCAGAAAAACGCTCGAAATCAACTTAGAACTTTGGGAAAATTGCATGTACCCTGAAAATTTCAGCTCAATCAGTCAAATAATAAAATTTCAAACAAAATATAAGAAAATTAAGATTTTTTTCTTTTTTTAATATTTTCTTTATCAATTTTGTTTCTTTTGACGGCTCCTTTTCTGCTAGTAAATGTTCATCTTTGTGTTTCAATTTAGATGCCCCATAAAGATTTGGTTGAAAATTTTTTTACTTGTAGCACCCGGAGATCCTCTTTTAATTTTCTGACTGCAGATGTTACATTTAACTATTTCGAGACTATCCTGAAGCATTGTAAAGTACTCCCATACTGCTGAAGCTGATCTTTTAGACATAGTGACTGGAAGTAAAAACTAAATAATAATTTTGAAATAATGTAGCTAAATGATACAAGTTTGATACACAACAATAAAATAACAATGATATGTGTAAATACAGATTAAATTGATAATTTTATATCTTACATTTTTTTCTAACTTTACCTTAGGGTCTTACCTAAGTAAACCCGTTAAATCACTATTATGAATCAGAAAAAAATATCAAATTTTTGCCCTTTTATAAACTTATATTATACAAAATCTGTAATTTTCTGAAAAATTTTCAGAGAAAATGCCTATAATCACTAATTTAAGTGAATGGTGGATATTTTACTCCTTCCTTATAATTAAATAAACCTCATTATAATATATCAAATTTCCTTAACTTAAAATTTCAGTGCTTTTGACCTTTTTACAAATTTTAGGCAACCCCGGCCAGAACCCCGGCCCGGGCAAAATTCCAGCCCCGGTGGATCCCTATATATATATATATATATATATATATATATATATATATATATATATATATATATATATATATATATATATATATATATATATATATATATAAACATACATACAGGTTGCTGATTTGAGACCCAGAACAATGCTGGGAAAGAATAGAAGAGATAGGGTGAGAAATGAGCAAATTAGAGAAAGAGTAAGGTTATGCCCTATCATAAATAAGGTAGAAAAGGCACAACTAAGGTAGGTGGGTCACCTAGAAAGAATGGATGACCAAAAAGGTTGCAAAAAGATGTTGGGAGTGGAGACCAGAGGGAAGAAACCGAGAGGATGAAAGATAAGGAGGTGGAAGGATGAGGTGGAGGCCGTGGTTGATAAACATGGTTTATCTGAACTGAATGAGTTGAGGATGAGCGATGCTTTTGCAGATCGGAGAAACTGGGGAGCGAAGCTGCACCCACTGATAGGCAGACAATACCTACCTGGGAGTTGAAGAAGAATATATATATATATAGTATATATATATATATATATATATATATATATATATATATATATATATATATATATATATATATATATATATATATATATATATATATATATATATATATATATATATATATATATATATATATATATATATATATATATATATATATATATATATATATATATATTGTATTTTTACTATTGTGGCAAAGTGTGTATGTAACATATTTTAATGATTATAAACAAAATATTAAAGAGTATAGAGAGAAACCAAGGTAATAAGTAGCCAGTATTTATTTGGTAATAAAGTATTATAAATTTGTTTGTTGGTTTATTACTATGGGTAATAAAATGCTGGTTTATAGGTTTAGTTATGATTTATATCGTTATAAATAATTTATTTCTGAGAGATTTGAGATGGACTGAAAATTTATTGATAATGGAAACCCAATAATTTATGCAGTTAACTTTTATTTTGTTTAACCTCCTCCTCATAAACCAGTTTACAATTTTTGTCTGCTTTAGTTCCTGTTCTATTTAGATTTGTTTTATGAAGGGTACAAGGCATGTTAGCTTCGCAATCATTTGGATTTGATGGGATAACTTATAAGCTACTATTACAGGCTATGATACTGATACAAGAGCTGTAAGTACTACTGCTGTAACAATTCCATGTTTACTGATCTCATGAAAGACCTGAAGCCTTGATATACTAACACCCTGTAAGATAAGCCTGACTACAATATATATTATTAAGATTTCATCTTCATACGATTACTGGATGAACCCTTTAAATATCTTCGTATAAAAATAAAGTTTGAAAATATTTTTCCATCACATAGTTCATCTATCTTCTCTCCCTAGGACTCTCCCATAGGACTCTCCCATAGGACTCTCTCTAGTTCTCATTTTAAGTTTCCGTTTTAAATGTCCTGTAATGTTTTCTATCTATAATTAAAAATCCTTTCTATGCCTTTTATCAATTTCTGTATTTTTCGATGTCGAAAGTGTCTAATATACATCAAAGACAGGTTGGACCCCCATTATTGCTATATTCCCTACTCGTAAACAATATTGTTAATTACTTACTTAATTTGTGTTTTTATTCTGTGATTTTTTTTTTTGTCTTAAAAAATTTTTGCTTTGAATTTATTTCATTCTCTTCTTATTCAATACTCCTAACTAGTAGGTTAATCATTTAATAATGGATGATTAGTCTTTAGGTCGTAGTACCATTTAATTTGTACGGTGAACCATCGCTAACGATGATCTTCTCATCTATCCATTTATAATTTCATTTATCCATATAATCAACTGTTCTATTTTAAATCTGTTGCTTTATCCTTTCTGTATCTCTTAATAAAAGTTACTGTAATGATTCTCGTACTATGTTGCTAACTTCTGATAAAGATTTTAGTATTTAACCAATGATCATTCTTTATAACTCATTAACGACAAAAATTATTACTCCATTATTACTTCCACAAAAGTTACTGTAATGATTCTCGTACTATGTTGCTAACTTCTGATAAAGATTTTAGCATTTAACCAATGATCATTCTTTATAATTCATTACAAACAAAAATTATTACTACATTATTACTTCCACAAAAGTTACTGTAAAGATTCTCGTGTTATGTTGCTAACTTCTGATAAAGATTTTAGTATTAACCAATGATCATTCTTTATAACTCATTAACGACAAAAATTATTACTCCATTATTACTTCCACAAAAGTTACTGTAAAGATTCTCGTGTTATGTTGCTAACTTCTGATAAAGATTTTAGCATTTAACCAATGATCATTCTTTATAACTCACTACAAACAAAAATTATTACTCCATTGATTAAACAAAAATTATTACTCCATTGATTTCTTGCTTGTTAATACATTTCAATATCTTCTCATCATTTCATTAACTATGGATATTTTTTTTTCATTCAACATAGGTTCAAATTCATTTTTCATCACCTACATTATTCATTCTTCTTTCACTATTTGAAATAACTGCCTCACTTAATACAAATTTAATAATGCAGTATCTTTAAACATAACTCACTATTTATTTTTGCTGAGCAAGAATATAAAATTCTTCCATAAACTACGTGTATATCTTTTCAGATAGGTATTGTTTTAATTTGATGTACTTATAATAGCTTTTGTTGTTAGTTTTTGGTATCTTTTTTTTTTTTTTTTTTTTTTTTTTTTTTTTTTTTTTTTTTTTTTTTTTTTTTTTTTTTTTTTTTTTAAATTTCTTTATCTTAACTCTAACAGATCCTTCCAATGTCAACTCATCGCAAGGGATAAACGTTTCGTTTGGATCAGGATTCAATTTTGGTACGTTACAACACTTTTTATATCACAGTTATAATTACTATTTATTTAATATTTTGTATTTACTTCCTCTCTCCTCTCTCTCGCTCTCTCTCTCTCTCTCTCTCTCTCTCTCTCTCTCTCTCTCTATATATATATATATATATATATATATATATATATATATATATATATATATATATATATATATATATATATATATATATATATATATATATATATATATATATATATATATATATATATATATATATATATATATATATATATATATATATATATATATATATATATATATATATATATATATATATATATATATATATATATATATATATATATATATTATCAAAAATCATACTAAAAAGGTCTACGTAGCTTCCGGATACTCTGCCAGTAGTTTCAAGGTATACACTTCACCCACACATCCCCCACATCACTAAAATAGCTTTTCACTTCCACATTCAATACATTTAACTTTATCTATATTAACTTTTGTCAGTACAGTTTACCTACTACACTTGATAACGTATTCTTTTGTATGGCGAGCATTGTTTTATTACATCCTTGTACAGTCGTGAACAAAAGTTCGTTCCTATTAAGCTGGAAATAAATATTTATATAAATTGGAGATCATCTCAGGTTCAGCCAATCACAGTTCAATTAAGCCCCTCTATGTTTATATTTTCTTTTTATTCAAAATAGAGCTTTTATGAAATGATCTCCATTTTATATAAATATTTATTTCCAGCTTAATAGGAACGAACTGTACATAAATATTAGCACAAGTCTTTCTAATCTTGTGATATCTTAAACCTTTCTCATTAAATATTGAATAATCTTATTATTGTTTTCGCGACATTATTATTTTCCTTTTTTTAAATGTCTACTTGCTTGAAATACACAATGTAAATTTTTTTCTTTTCATTTTCGTCTAAGTATTCACAATTTCATTCTTTGTAATTTGTTTTACATTCTCTTTCTTAATCTCTTCAACCTCAAAGTTTTCTTTTATTAATCTAACTCTAACTTGGCTTCTTTATTCTTCACCTTTTTATTCTTGCGGTGTCTAGTAATTTCGTAAAATTGTTTTCACCTTTGTTGTTCGGCTTTCGTATCGCTACATTCCTATTCTAAACTCGTTTCACTCTTTGGAACCTCTTTCTTATATCATTTCAAACCTTGTTTATCTTCTTCGATATTAATTTACTTCATTCATGATAATTTGTCACTAATTTCCACTTCACTTTTCGTTTGCATTTGTTTGTGCAACTTTAAATGTTTCTTTTAATTTCATTTCGGGCAGCTTCCAAGTTTTTACTTTCCAAATATCTGTCACAAACTTAATTTTTCCTCGTAATAATAACTCCTTCTTTGAATAGGGCTTTGCCCGTGAGTGGGGGTGATGTGTTAAAAAGGAAAATAAATTCTTCATTCCCCTGTATACTATCTTTTATTTTACATATTCCCTTGGTGTTATTCATCATTAATATTTCTTTAATTAAAATATTTTTTCCTTTTCATGAACATCTTTTTCTGTCTCTTTTTTACTATTTATTCTTCAATTTTCTGTTAATATTGTTCCATATTCTGTAATTGGGTCTGTCTATATTTTCGGAATTTTTTTTTTTATTTTTTTTTTATTTTTTGTAATAATTTATCGTTATTGTATAGTAACTTCTTCACTCTATAGTTTAAATAAAAATTATTTCTACCACACTTCTCTCACCTAAAGCTTTGCTTCTGCTAAATAGCTTTTGGATATAATCACTGCTCGCTTTTCTCAAGAAGTTCACATTCAAGAATCTATCTTTTCTCGTTTAATTTACACATACTCAGTAAAGCAGAGTACCTTCACTGTTCAGTGTACTTAGTCATTTATGTTCCTGTTATTAAATCAAGTGGTTTCCTGTTATCATCTTTCTACAATATCTTCTTCTCCAAAAAGGTCTATAATTCATATTACTTTTACATCACCCATCATCATTGCAGTTAAATTAGTTAACGAGCACTACTTTTCATACCTATACTAAAACTGCTTTGAAGTTTATTCAGTTCGTTCCAGTTTATTCATTTGATCTGCACCCCTTTCTTCACTTTGCTTTATCTGCAATCTATCATTTACTGGGTCATAAGCACTGACTAATTTCTAGTTTTCATTCATCAGTTTCATCTTCACCCATATCAGCATTGAAGTAATTTTCTTTAATATATTCCCGCCATTCTTCCTAATTATTTCTTCATCTTCTCTAGCCTTGACTCTTTTCTATTCTTCTCTCTTAAAATACAGTGTAATCACATTTAAGGAGAGTATATATACAGTCCCCTCTCCTTGCTATCTAGCATTATTTTCTTTCTCTTCCTGTAACCTAACCGCTAGCACCTCTAACATTTAAGAAAGCAATTTAAAACATACTCTTTAATTTTCACCTTTTATTCTCTTCTTCTTCATGTCACCTTTACAGCAACTACCTTATAGAGGAGGGGAAAAAAACCTGATCAAGATGGATCCATGCCTCTGACAGCCCCTTGTTTGCACTAATGTACAAGGACTATGTAGTTCTGTTATAATATCAAGAACTATACTATATTGAACATATAGAACTATATCTATATTCAAGCAAGAAATTTTTCAACATCACTTAAAATTTCCTATTTTCAGTATTAAAAATATTTTAAATTTCAATTAATAGTTTTTATTAAAGCTAAAATATATATATATATATATATATATATATATATATATATATATATATATATATATATATATATATATATATATATATATATATATATATATATATATATATATATATATATATATATATATATATATTTGACTTCTTTTGTTAAAATTTAAATCATTTCAAACTATTAAAAAATAAATAAATAAATAAATAAAAATAAAAAAAAAAAATATGACGAAATTTCATTCGGCTTCAAAATAAGCTTTAGTAGACTACCACAATATTTATTTGATAACTAATTGTTAATTATTTAATATATTTCATTCAGCTCCTCTCTCTCATATATATATATATATATATATATATATATATATATATATATATATATATATATATATATATATATATATATATATATATATATATATATATATATATATATATATATATATATATATATATATATATGCTGAATAGTTGTACCAGAAATAGTATATTATTATTATTATTATTATTATTATTATTATTATTATTATTATTATTATTATTATTATTATTATTATTATTATCGTTATTATTATCATTATTTTATTATTATTACTATTTTTATTATCATTATTATTATTAATATTTTTATTATTTTTATTATTATTATAGTTATCATTATCATTATTATTTTATTATTATTACTATTATTATTATAATTATTATTATTATTATTATTAATTATTATTATTATTATTATTATTATTATTATTATTATTATTATTATTATCATCATGCAGTCCTTGAATTCTAATCAGTGGAAATTGATATCACAAAATATCTTGTTTCAATTCTATAATGGGAGCAACCTTGAGGGAATGTTAAGTAGGGAAAGCGACCCCCCCCCCATCCTCCCTTCTACGTATAATCTAAATTTTCTAATCTACATTAATTAAAACCTTACCTGACCTCATTCGTCCGGATATTCTGGAGGGGAACTTGTTAGGAATGTTCTTTATTCTTGGTGTCTTATGTTGAGAACGTATCTTCTATTTCTTCGGTAAGTACAAACCCACCCACTAGCTCGTCCCCAACCAGTCCCACGGGCTGGTATGGGTGGGCAGAATCATGATTAAAATTTTAACGTACGGACATGGGCTGGTTATGTAAGAAGATTAATGGGTATGGGTGGTGCGGGACTCAAAATGCCGATCCGTGCATGTCTATAATCTAAGTGAAGATTTATCTGTTGAGATTTCCTTTCAGGAATCAATCCTTGGAATCTCGCCACACAAATGAGAATTGTAATCATACACCTTATGAGTGGATTAAAGTTTTATAACTACGCTATAATCATTTGCAAATTATTTAACACTATAGTTATACAATAATATAATAATTCAACTGATATTATATGGATAAGTGTCAGCAAATATTATGACACTATTGTACTAATTCAATGGTACAACTCCCCACTCGCACACAAGCACGTATATATATATATAATATATATATATATATATATATATATATATATATATATATATATATATATATATATATATATATATATATATATATATATATATATATATATATATATATATATATATGGCAGCAACGCCTAGATGTGAATCACTTCCTATATTTTTTTGGTTCCGATTGAGCGAAATCATCGAATGGCCGGAACTTAATTTTAAGTCTTAAAAGCTGAAAAAAGATTCTCTCCAATGTTCCGGCGGAACCATGGTCCGCTCTCCCGTTTCGTAATCGCGCCCTTCGTCCAGACCTGGAAGTGACTCTCGGGCGTATGAATAAGAGGGGAAGAGGCAGAAATGGGTGGAGTACGATGGCGGAAGGGGGAAAAGACTTGAGATCTTGATGATCGGTATCTGCGGAAGGATAGGATATTTGTTCCGACAGGAGTGCACGCATCTTGCCGACTAGCTGGAAGCGGAATGGGCGTCAGGAATGAATTGCTTCAATTGCTAATTGTATTTCACATATTAGATTCCGGTTTGCAGAACAAAGCAAATGGAACTTACAAGCAGGGAATCTAGAGTCTTAATAATATTCGTATATATATATATATATATATATATATATATATATATATATATATATATATATATATATATATATATATATATATATATATATATATATATATATATATATATATATATATATATATATATATATATATATGTGCGTGAGTCAAATCTCTTGGAAAGAGCCAGAGACCGAACGTATCTAAAGCAACCTATTTTCTAAAATATAATATCGATATTGGACCATCTGACTAACCTAACCTAAATTAGGTTAATTTAGGTTAGTTAGGTTAGGTTACATTAGTTTAGGTTAAGATAGTTTAGGTTAGGTTAGGTTAGGTTAAAAGAAGCTTGAAATATGAGAAAAAGAAGTGTTGGTAGAGGGTGTAAAATAATTCTGAACCTCAGTCTAGTCAGAAGTTTAGGTTAGTTTAAGTTCGGTTAGGTTAGGTTAGGTTAAGTTAAAAGAAACTTGAAATATGAGAAAAAGGAGACTGTTTTTAGAGTAATATAAAATAAGTCTGAAGCTCAGTCTAGTCAGAATTTTCGACAGCAAAGAAATGCGTGACAAAGCAAAGAGATAAGTCGCAATCTTTCTTTAAGAACGAGACTGAAATATCTGGAAGAAGAGTGCCTATATTTAAATGATAATATTATTAATAGAGTGTTCAGACACTTGAGAAACTACAAAGTGACTCAATGTTTAGAGAAATTAAATAAGACGAGTTAATTAGATGGAAAACCCTAGACTCTCCCTTTTCAACCACAGATTTAGAAGTGAATTAGCCCAAATGAGCGAAAGATTTTTCATAAAGGGATGGATAATGAAGCCATAAAGTCACAAGAAAAGAACAAGATGTAAAGAATACAAACCCATACACACACACACACACACACACACACACACACACATATATATATATATATATATATATATATATATATATATATATATATATATATATATATATATATATATATATATATATATATATATATATATATTATATATTATTATTATTATTATTATTATTATTTTAATTATTATATTATTATTATTATTATTATTATTATTATTATTATTATTATTATTATTATTATTATTATTATTATTATTATTATTATTATTATTATTATTATTATTATTATTATTATTATTATTATTATTATTATTATTATTATTTATTATTATTATATATATATATATATATATATATATATATATATATATATATATATATATATATATATATATATATATATATATATATATATATATATATATATATATATATATATATATATATATATATATAATGAATGAAAGACTGAATGAATGAGAGCGTATATGCGATCAATAGATAAAAAATTATACCTGTGCAGGATCTTCAGTAGTTGGATGCTCAAAATCCGGAAAGTTTCGATCTTTTCTCCCTCGGCGTCTTCCGGTCCTGCAGGAATCGTTTTTTACTTCCTATAAAGCTCCACCTTCTCTTCTACTTCCTATTTTTTTGTCTTAATTAAGGCCTGTTTTTCAGATGCACACACACACAACACACACACACACAACACACACACACACAACACACAACACACACATACATATACATATATATATATATATATATATATATATATATATATATATATATATATATATATATATATATATATATTATAATATATTCTTCTTTTTCTTCTTCTTCTTCTTCTTCTTCTTCTTCTTCTTCTTTCTTCTTCTTCTTCGTCTTCATTTTCATATTATATATATATATATATATATATATATATATATATATATATATATATATATATATATATATATATATATATATATATATATATATATATATATATATATATATATATATATATATATATATATATATATATATATATATATATATATATATATATATATATATATATATATATATATATATATATATATATATATATATATATATATATATATATATATATATATATATATATATATATATATATATATATATATATATATATATATATATATATATATATAATTGAGTGTGTGTGTGTTTTACTATCTTTAGTCTATTGTTTAATTTATATAACTATTCCTTCATAAATATGTGTATATACATATACATACATATATAATAGCATTATTATGTTTATTTAAAATGCTATACGTATTAGTCATTTGTGTATATTTATGTGAGCTTCAGTTCATACATTACATACATGTATTGTACGTATTCTCAACCTTACATGAACTAATGTGTCTTCTTATATTACTGGAGTTCCAAGAAGTAATAATTGAAATAATAATGTTACGTCTAATTACCGTGACATCCTTGGCCATCCTTCAGCGCCTCAAAGGCAAAGGTCATTCAGAGAGTCGAGGTCATTTTCTTCTGATGTTCGAGAGAATCCTTCTCAGGAATCGAAACGAGGGGTCCGAGTGGCTTTGGGGGTGGGTGGAGGGGTTCAAATACAAAAGGTCAGGGAAGGGAGTAAGTCTTGGTCGTCTCCTCCAATGACAATTGTTCTCCTCTCCTCCCCCTCCTCCTCCTCCTCCTCCTCCTCCTCCTTCCACCCCTACAAATAGGATAAAGAAAACAATCAATTTTGAAAAACCTTTCTAAACTTGTTGAAAATAAATGATGCCTTATTATTATTATTATTATTATTATTATTATTATTATTATTATTATTATTATTATTATTATTATTATTATTTTCTTCTTCTTCTTCTTCTTCTTCTTCTTCTTCTTCTTCTTTTCTTTATTATTATTATTATTATTATTATTATTATTATTATTATTATTATTATTATTATTATTATTATTATTATTATTTTTTTTTTCTTCTTCTTCTTCTTCTTATTAGTATTATTATTATTATTATTATTATTATTATTATTATTATTATTATTATTATTATTATTATTATTATTATTATTATTATTATTATTTACTTCTTCTTCTTATTATTATTTGCTTTATCTACTTATTATTATTATTATTATTATTATTATTATTATTATTATTATTATTTATTATTATTATTATTATTATTATTATTATTATTATTATTATTATTATTATTATTATTATTATTATCATAGTTATTATTATTATTATTATTATTATTATTATTAATTTATTATTTATTATTATTATTATTATTATTATTATTATTATTATTATTATTATTATTATTATTATTATTATTATTATTATTATAGTTATTATTCATTATTATTATTATTATTATTATTATTATTATTATTATTATTATTATTATTATTATTATTATAATTAAGGATCTCTAGTGCATCTTCTCATTTGCTCCCATTACCTCTCCACCCCCATTTTTCACGTTTCCACAAATTTACAAGTGCTTACTCATATATATTACCTTTCAAAACAAAAATAGCTGAACGTAGATCTACCTCGGAGATGCTTGAAGTGAAGGCATCAAAAGAATGGCCCTCATCCACCCCTCACCCCATCATCACTTGGGATTTGGCGGCCTTCGATGAGGGGGAAGGTGCCTCCAGGACCCCGCGTCCGGCATGCCACATGGCACGGTCCTCTATTTTTATTAATTTATGCAACATTCGCTGCCTTCTTTCTTTTTTTCACTTTGTTGAACACCATCTCTCTTCTTTTAAACCTCATCTTTTGTTTTTAACTGAAAATCAGGTATTTAAGTTGTTTAAGTGCTCTGACACCAAACTCTACTCTGTTTCCTCCTACTGTCTCTTTCTTCAATTTTCAGCCAAAGGTGGATGTTGAGCATATATGCGCAAAGATGCTGTCTGTTATCGTATCTGTATCGTATCGTATCGTATCTGTATCTGTCTGTTATCTGTATAACAGATAACAGACAGATATTATTATGTTTTTTTTTTTAACAAACTATATATATATATATATATATATATATATATATATATATATATATATATATATATATATATATATATATATATATATATATATATATATATATATATATATATATATATATATATATATATATATATATATATATATATATGTTCTAGTTTTCTACTTTATGACTTAAGCTCTCTTGCAATTCTACAAGCAAAATTTATTTGTTATTTCTATTTATCTCCTAATTCAACGTATTATAAAAAATTCTTCGACTATTTAAACTCCAAAATAGAGCACATTCTTTATTCTTCTAATTTCTCCGAAATCATTGTTTTGGGTGATTTCAATGTTCACCACCACCAATGGTTTCATCTAGCTCTCTTGATCCAGCTGGTGAACTTGTCTACGACTTTTCTATTCGAAATAACCTTGAGCAGTTGGTGCAACTCCACACTCGTATCCCTGACCGTCTTGGTGATGGACCCAACATATTTGATCTTTTCAAACCTCTTATTCTTCTCCTTACACTGTTAAACTCTTTCCTCCTCTGGGTTCATCCGACCACCTTATTTCTGCTTCTGTTCTGTCTCTTCAAGTCTTCTGCAAGGGCACCCCCCGCCTTCGGAAAGGAGACTTTTCGGGCCCTTCGGTGCTGCTAACTGATCTGACTTGCGGTTGTACTTCTCTTATTTCCCATGGAATAATTACTTCTTCTAAAAGAGAGGTCTCTCGGATTGTGCAGAGAGATTTGGAAACATCTCAATTCTTCTATTCTTATTTCTGATTGCCAGTATAGTTTTTGTAAAGAAAGCCCTAATACTGGTGGTCTTCCTCCTTTCTCTCTGATTCTTGGTCCTCCGTTCTTTGGTGTTTCGGTGAATCTTTCGCGTGGCGCTAGATTTATCGAAAGCCTTCGATAGAGTCTGGCACAAAGCTTTAATTTTCAAACATCCCTCTTTCGGAATCTATCCTTCTTTCTGTGACCTTTTCTCAGCTTTCGTTTCCGGTCGCTCTATAGCAGTTGTTGTAGACTACCACCGTTTTTCCTTTAATTTATAAATAGTTTTGTCCCATCCCCAATTCTTTTTCTACTTTTCATTAAAGTCCTTCTCTCTATTAATTCATCACATATTCACTCCTTTGCTGATGATTTCACCCTTCATTACTCCTTTCACTATATGAAAGGCGCTCAACAGCAGTTAATTGAAGCAAGAGGGTGGCCTGCCTTGGAACAACTAACCTCTGATGTTTCTCGTATTTTATATTAGGACATCTTCTTCCAAAATTCTCGACTCAAACCTTCATCTGTTCTCAATTTTCTCGCTGTTTCTTTTTCTCGTGATCTTTCTTGGAAGCGTCAAATTTTTTCTCTTTCTAATCAAGCTGTTAAGAGTTTGGATGTTCTGATGCGCCTCAGTCATTTTTTTTACTCCACCCCAGTTGCCTGTTCTATGTTGGAGTATGCCTCACATATCTGGTGTGGTTCCACGCATACAGCTCTCCTAGAAAAGCTTTAGTCTAGGGCTTTTCGTCTTATAAACTCTTTTGCTCTTACTAACTCTCTCTAATCTCTTTCTGCTCATTGAATTATTGGGTCAGTCACTACATACTATCGCAATTCAAAGGACATTGCTCTTCTGAACTCTCACGTCGCATACCCCCTCCATTGAAAAGGAATCGTGCGACACAACTTTCTACCCAGTATCTTCCTTTCTCTGTCAAACTCTCTGACCCCAGATTTAATGCTATGCTCAATCTTTCATGTACTGTACTGGCAATGTCTGGAACACACTCCCTTTATCTTTTTTTCTCATCCTTTGATTCACACACTTTTAAACACCGTGTATCGGAACATGTCGGCCATTAGCTACCAGATATCTGGTATGTCCCCAACTCTTGTGGAAAATCGGCAGGCCTCTGGACTTTTAGAGAAATATATTTATAAAATATATAGGTCTGTAAATATATATATATATATATATATATATATATATATATATATATATATATATATATATATATATATATATATATATATATATATATATATATATATATATATATATATATATATATATATATATATATATATATATATATATATATATATATATATATATATATATATATATATATATATATATATATATATATATATATATATATATATATATATATATATATATATATATATATATTTACAACCTTTCCCATTGGCTCTGTTTCTGATTTTTTTTTATTTATGCACCAAAGTTTAAGATTTGGAGGATAAATTTTATTTTTTTACATTTTTTATATTATTTATTTATTTTCCAAAAATAAATATATTTTTTTATTCT
>SEYY01003055.1:25000-35000 GCA_009176605.1 Armadillidium nasatum | reverse complement strand
AGCATTTAAATTTTGGATGACTTTAGCGGTTACGTCTAACATTGAAGTGACACGGTAGTTGTGTTCAAAAAAACTTTCTAAACATGCTTTAATATGCAAATATCTTTTACTGTTATTGAGACGCAATGCCTACTCTGAATAAGCATTAATTCTATATATATATATATATATATATATATATATATATATATATATATATATATATATATATATATATATATATATATATATATATATATATATATATATATATATATATATATATATATATATATATATGCAAATTATATTGATTATCATATTTATAATCGATAATTTGTAGTTTAAAAATAATCGATTACGAAGATATCGATTAATAATTGTTAATTTATATAAATAGAAATAAGAAATAATCGATATTTGATACGAAATAATCGATTATTCCTATTTTACCCACAATAACTTTTAAGTATTTAAGAAAACGATGCGTCGTTGTTTATTTTTAAAAACAAATGAAATGTGCACTTCACTTTATTGATGTTTACATATATACATACATGTATAAATTTAAAATTCAAATGTATACATATACAATATACACACATCCATACATCTTCAATCAAGAAATTTGAATTTTGTGCTAGACTTAGGTATGACGATATTAAGTAAATAAAACATACAATTTTTTAAATATTTTTTTAACCTACGAAACCTTTTTATGATTTTTCCTTTCGAACTAATGACATGCTTTTATTCTGAAGTATATTTAGAAAGGAAAAAAACCTTTGAAATGCCGTTCTACGATAGACCAGCAAGAAAAGCTCGTTTATTGTCGTTTTATATAGAAAAGAATTAGAGCGTTTTTATTTTGCAGTAAATGGGGCACCGATATGCCGGGTCAAGAGTCTAGTACCATATGAATATCTATTGAAAATTGGCATATATAACATGTTCGTCTTTAATATGTAAACACCGTTCTGATTCTGATTCCTTAACACAATGAAACACATCTCGAAAATAATGTTACTGCCTTTAAGTTGTTGAATGTTTCTTGGGTAACAAGTATTCGTTATCAAATATAGTGTATTGAGAAACTTATACACACTTAATGCCAAATGTGGCGCACAGTCCACCTGAAAGAATATATTCTTTTTACGTAACAGAACATCTTGCGGAATATCTTGTGTGAAGAAATTCTGTATCAGATACAAGTATGAATCACCTATGACATCATCTTCAAAGAAAGTAAGGACCGATTATCTTATTATCTCATTTCAGCCCTAAACCATAATCCTGAAACTGTTTTGCACGTGAATAGCTTCTCATCATTGTGGATTACTATCAATTATATCCCTCTTTCTTTTTGAGAAAGGGCGTTGAGAGTGGAGAACATACTGATGATTATTATCTTTAATAACATGATCACTGAGGTGAAATACGGCATCATCATTATGGGATACACATATCCTATAAAAGGAGCTTAAAAATCTGTGCTCCACTGTCCTTGCTATCTCCGAGTAGTTTCTGAACAAGATGAATCTTTTAAGGATGGAAGTGATGTCTATTTGAAGAACAACCTTAAAGATGATCGACAAACATCTGCCTCTTGATTGGGCTTCCTACACTGATTTTCTTGGGCTACGATTTACGATTTTCCATGTACCATGAAAATCGTAGAAGTTTCGACCTTCCAAATTGAGAGCGATCATTAAAAAGATTAACTGGTAAATTGGTGCGGAGGAGGACGGATGGCTTAATCCTTGGGTATGCTGATGGCCTTGCATTGGACACCGAAACGAAGAGAGCACTGCAGAATTTTGTTTGCGTGAAATGAAGTACTGACGGCTAGTGGAATGAAGGTTAGTAGGGAGAAGACGGAAATTATGTTGGTGGGTAGAGAACAGAAAGAGCTGGATATTGTGTTGGTAGATGGTGTACTGAAACAAGTAGACCATTTTGAATATCTCGGAGTATGTTTTGAAATAGGGAATATGACTCTGGAGTTAAATAATAGAATTGGCAAGTTCAACGGAGCGGTGTCGCCTCGCGCGGAAGGTAAAAACAGTAATATATACAAGTATTTTAAGACCAATACTAATTTATGGACATGAAGGGTTAGCCCTGAACACCAGAGCCAAAAGTAAAATATAGGCGAGAGAGATAGGGGTGTTGAGAACAATTGTGGGAGTGTCGAGACCGGATTGAATAATAAATGATGATATAAGAAGGGCGCTGGGAGTGGAGAACATACTGACGCTCATGGAAAAAGAACAACTATGATGGCTTGGACATTTGAAAAGAATAAATGATGGAAGGTATATAAAGAGGATTTGAAAAGAATAAATGATGGAAGGTATATAAAGAGGTACTGAAAGTGGACACCAGTGGAAAAAGAGGGGTGAGAAGACCGAGAACCAGGTAGAGAGATAATGTCAAGATGGCCGTCAAGGATAGGGGAGAAAGTATGGAGGAGGTAGAAGAGACCAGAATGTAGAAAGATCGACTGAGGTAGAGAAGTTTCGTTCGGGAGAGTGGACAAATGCTCGTACTTACAGGAGATTGGTTAGAAAGGTGAGAAATTCCATTACAGATGATTGGTTCATAGCAATTGATGCCACATACCAGGATGACCCATTCATCCATTGTTAATTTGTCATTCATATTAATTCAGTGCCGCCGCAATCTGTGACAAACAAGACAAAATGCAGTAATTCCATTGATGGCCGATTTTTGACTCCTATATATATATATATATATATATATATATATATATATAATATATATATATATATATATATATATATATATATATATATATATATATATATATATATATATATATATATATATATATATATATATATATGAATGCATAGCCTATAAATACGTAGATACATTTCGGCCAATAGTCTGACGATAATATTAACGGTATTTCAAAATATTGAAACAAATTGAATTTTCTCCTTATAAACTCAATAATATTTAAAATCTGAATTGGAGGCGATTTGGATTTAGAAAATGAAAAATAATCCTTGCGCTTGTTTTCGTAAGACCAAAATTTGTGTTTGTCATTAAACATTTTCTTCAGCAGCTTAAGGAAGTATAATTAATTGTTCAGACGAAGTGATACGATATATGTAATCAAAGTTTCCACTTGTATATGTATTATGTAAATGTTTGAGAAATATTCAGTTTTGAAAATGATCTCTTTTTATTTGGAAAGCGAAAAATATCTGTGTTGCCCTAATCTAATTGTCGTCTACCGTGGCTGAAACGGTAGAGTGATTGACTAACGTGCTTGCAGGGGCCGGTTCGATCCCACTTCGGGATCCTAGGTATATACTACATAGAAAAGTTCCTCTCCTCGAATAGGGCAATGCCCGTGAAATGTGAGCTTTTTGTATAATAAAAAAAATAATAAATCTTCAATTTTTACCCAGATATGAATGTTGGTGTTTGTGAGCGAAAAGATATAATCTGTTCCCATGATCAAGATTTGGTTCCGATTTTTTTTTTTTTTGACTTTAAGGTATCGACTCTCGATTATTTCAAAAAAAAAAAAAAAAAAAAAAAAAAAAAAAAAAAAAATAAAAAATTTAAAAATACAAAAGCTGTAATTTATGTTGACATTTTACTGACAATCCTAAATTCTTCCAACTCACTTTTTTTTCCTTCGTCTGAAATCTTCTTCGACGGGAGACACTTCAGCGGTACAAACTGGTCAGGTCAGGTCGCGAGTGTTTTTTATTTTTTGTTTTTTTTTACTAAATTATGGAGTGATTACTAGTTATAATTAGAGGTACAGTCGTCAACAGAAGTTCGTTCCTATTAAGCTGGAAATAAATATTTATATAAAATGGAGATCATTTCAGGTTCAGCCAATCACAGTTCAATTAAGCCCCTCTCAATGTTTTTATTCTCTTTTTATTCAAAATAGAGCTTTTATGAAATGATTTCCATTTTATATAAATATTTATTTCCAGTCTAATAGGAACGAACTTCTGTTGACGACTGTACGTAAGAAAGCGTAGATTACATTGTCTAAATGTTACTCTTTAGCTTGGAGGTATTCTTAGTCATAGATTACGATTAAATTTTATCTGTCACAGAAAAATTGTCCTAAAAAAATACCATTGTTCAAATTTAAACTTATGAGTTACAATAATACATTCCTATGTTCCTAAGGTTTTTAATTTTACTTTTTATTTTACCCTGAAAATGCAATTTTCTTTTAGGTTTTTCCTTCCCATTCTTTCTGACAAAATGACAGAAATACCTTTTGTAACTTTGCTCCTTCCTTTCTCTTTCTTCCTTCTTTTGTTTGGACGATTTTATTACATCCTTTGTTCCTTATTTAGATGAATCCTGCTCCTAAATTCGCCTCTTACTCCGCTTAAGACGACTCGAGTGTTTTTCACCACTTTTTTCCAACTCTTCAACTCATTTATGCCTAACTTTGTACAGTTTCTTATGAAGATGCCATTTCTGTTCTCTCTGAGTTCAGTTCTAAGACAGTTTCTTATGGAGATGCCATTTCTGTTCTCTCTGAGTTCAGTTCTAAGACAGTTTCTTATGGAGATGCCATTTCTGTTCTCTCTGAGTTCAGTTCTAAGAGTTTCTTATAAAGATGCCATTTCTGTTTTCTCTGAGTTCAGTTCTAACAGTTTCTTATGAAGATGCCATTTCTGTTCTCTCTGAGTTCAGTTCTAAGACAGTTTCTTATGAAGATGCCATTTCTGTTCTCTCTGAGTTCAGTTCTAAGACAGTTTCTTATGAAGATGCCATTTCTGTTCTCTCTGAGTTCAGTTCTAAGACAGTTTCTTATGAAGATGCCAGTTCTAAGAGTTTCTTATGAAGATGCCATTTCTGTTCTCTCTGAGTTCAGTTCTAAGAGAGGTTTTCGGTATTGACGGTATTCCTCCAGTACTTCTCAAAACATTTGATTTAGAGTTAACATTCATAAAATTCTGCTTATTAAAAATAACACAAATTCAATAAGTGATTTTTTTTCTCTCTGAAAGTGGGAACATACTCTTTTCCAGTAAAAAAGAGGATGGTAGTGCGGGAACCCTTCTCAACTTTTTAGTTATTGTTCTAACATTTTACCCACAGTTTTATCTAAAGTGAACTTGAACAGTACGAAAGAGCTTAACTCTTTTAACGTTTTGAAGTATAAATAACGATCTAACAAAATGTACACTTGAAGAAACAAGTAAATATTAGGAATCTTTTTTTCAGTTAAAATCCATAAACTTAAGTTTCATTTCATTTTAGCAATATATAAATATATACGAGATTATTGATACAAAGATTTCGTCTGCTGTTGTTAATTAAGTATAGAGAAATAATTTGTTTTCCTTTTAATGCGAAACATTGGCTTTGAATCAAATGGAATGACTGAATGTTAAATTAAGATTTGCTCCATTGCGGAACTGTCCTTCAATATGTTTGTCCATACTTTTACAGGATATTCTACATCACTTAATAAAAGAAAGTTTCACTTTAATACAACTAATAATTAAAACTAATAATATAAGTGAATTTTAATAATCCACATTAGTTTTTTCAACTAAAATTTAAGTTTGTTTTACTTTTTTTCAATCTCCTTCTGCTATTTTTCTTTCTACATCTACTATTTTTTTCCCCTCTATCAATAGTTGCTACTATTAATAAGCTTTTATATACAAAGTTTAAATGCTTTGCTCAACTTTTTTTCTCCAGTTACTCAAAATATAAGGGTCTATTCGCCCTTGTATGGAGCACTTTCTCACATCTCTAATTTGTCCCCTTACTTCTATTAACCTCTATCAATACCTCTCGCTTTAGTCCTCGTTGCACAAGGGGTGCCTTGCTTTCTCAAATTTTGTGTTAGAAATTAGGCTAGCCGTTGTGGTACCTTTTCTTTCCAGCCACCTCTATTCTGTGAACTCTCTACCTTCATCTATTTTCTCCTGTATTTAATCTTCCTCTCTTCAAGGCTTCCGTCTGCGCCCACCTGAGGTGTCGTTAGGTGTGTATGTTTAAATAAATCTTCTCCTTTGTGCCCCCTCCTTGAAAAGGGCTTGTTATGTAAAAAAAAAAAAAAAAAAAAAAAAAAAAAAAAAAAAAAAAAAAAATTTGCATTCAAAAATAGTGATGTGGATGAGTTTTCACCCAAGATTTATGAAAGACATCATCCCTCTTAAATAATTTTTCTTTTCTACTTGAAAATCACAATCCTATTAAGCCGAAATAAAGTTTGGTTTTTCTAATTCAGAATTCCATTGGAGTTCAGTTAGGGTCTTTTAAGGAACTGTTTTTCTTAGTAAAAATGGTCTTCCTCAAGGTCAGTGGTTCTCCCAAGCAAGATTGTAAAAATTCATCAAAGGCATTTGCAGTTTATAATATTTATCATAATATACATAATCTTTAACAGGTGTTAAATTCATACTTGAACAACTTTATAGAAGTGAAAGATACGATTTCTCTACTGCTATTAAATAAGAGGTAAAAATTTGTTGATTCAGCTTTACTCCCCCCTCCCCCCATCCCCGTCTTCATTCGCGGGATTTTGTTCTTTTCGATCCTCGGACCTTCGCAATACAAATTCTGAGACTGAAATCCGTTTCAAATTATTTATTAAAATACATAAAACTTTTTTTTTCAGTTAAAATTATTGAAAGGAAAATAATAATAATAATAATAATAATAATAATAATATAATAATAATAATAATAATTTATTTATTTAAATTTTTATTTTAATATTTAAAAACGATATTTAAAATTATATATTATATGTACTTATATATATATATATATATATATATATATATATATATAATATATATATATATATATATATATATATATATATATATATATATATATATATATATATATATATATATATATATAAAATTGACATATATATATATATATATATATATATATATATATATATATATATATATATATATATATATATATATATATATATATATATATATATATATATATATATATATATATATATATATATATATATATATATATATATATATATATATATATATATATATATATATTATATATATAATATATATTAATATAATTATCTATAATACTTCCGTAACCGAATTGGAAAAGAAAAAAGTCAATTTAAAAAACACACACACACACACATACACACAGTTATAAAAACAGTACAATCAAAATTTGATGCAAACCTTAAATTTAATACACCTATCTTAACATTCTTATTATTAAATAAAGTTATTATTTGTTTTTCTTTTCTTTATGTATATATTTTTTTTGCTCGCTCATCATTTTGTTAATTATTTATTTATTTAAATTTGTTGTTGTAAATTTTTTTTTTCCTTTTTAAATGGTACAGATATATTTTGACGTGTTTCTATTGTCATTTGATCTTTTAAAGTTTATTTTTTAGGTTTGTGCGTGTGAAGTATGTTAAAAAGAATGGATTAGTTGCCAGTTAGAGAGATATACAACTAGAGAGGTATCGAGTTGCTCAAGTTGTCGTCGTTAATGACGTTAAAAAAATACAAATTTAACGTCATGGATGGTAATAATTTAAAAGGACAAATATAATTTTAAAAAGTTTTATGAATGGATATATAAATCTGTGTTTTTTTTTTGGATAAAATTTTTATACTGAATGTTGCCAAAAAAAAAGAAGAAGATAACATTCTAGCAACAATCAACGTGTTTTGTACTTGGCATGATCACTTGCAACAAATTATATATACATGGCAACTCTCAAGCTCAATGAAATGACAAGTGAATGTCAACTGGAAAAGTTAAATTTCAGCTCCGTATCGAAAGTTTCCATTTAACAGTAAATACAACTTACATAAATAAATACAAATGGTATATTTAAATACAATAATTAAAATATAAAACATTAAACAAAGTAACTCAAAAGAAAAAAAATAAAATAAAATTAGACTCACACATTTTCCTTTCAAAAAAATCAAAATTATGAGCAAGGAATGATAATAATAATAATAATAATAATAATAATAATAATAATAATAATAATAATAATAATAAATAAATAAATAATAATAATAAAAATTAAAACTAATAATAAAGTTTACTATAAAACTCTTTGGTAGCAAATTTTCTTTTAAAAATTCAAAGAAAACCACTTTATTAAAGGGTAACATATATATATATATATATATATATATATATATATATATATATATATATATATATATATATATATATAATATATATATATATATATATATATATATATATATATATATATATATATATATATATATATATATATATATATATATATATTAATATATTAAATTATATTAAAAAATATATATATATATATATATATATATATATATTATATATATATATATATATATATATAATATATATATATATATATATATATATATATATATATATATATATATATATATATATATATATATATATATATATATATATATATATTTACACACAGTAAATTTTTAACCAAATAAATATATATATATATATATATATATATATATATATATATATATATATATATATATATATATATATATATATATATATATATATATATATATATATATATATATATATATATATATATATATATATATAATCTAACAAACGGATGGGCTAAAATACGTTCTTTTATGGTCCCATTTTCGAATGTTTAGGTTTTAAAGTGTAAGAAAATGTTGCTTCACTGAATAAACAAACCTTAAACCTGTTTCAGTTTACAGTCAAATAAAGTGTAAATAAATCAAAGAAAGTATACAATAAAGTGTAAATATATAGACTACACTTATAGACAGACATCGGTGCAAAAAAAAATATCCGTACAAATAGTATTGTTTACTTTCTTTCACATCCGAAAAACAATTTATAAAACATGCCAATATTTGGATCTATGATAGAATGCAATCTACAAATTTGTTCGTGTGCCATGCATTTGTATACAAATATAGATCGCATATATCCAATATTTTCCATCAAATAGTAAAAAATAACACGTCGTAATTGATACAATCATTATTACAGCATATGTAGCAAACACTCACAATAAATATTTAAATTTCTCCACCTGTTGAACACTCATACAATAATTGGTTCGAGAAATAATATTAAGATAGTTTTAAAGCTTTTCAAACATTAAACTTAATAATAATAATAATAATTGGGAACTATGTATGTGTGATATGCTAACAAACATATGTTTGAACTCGATGTTCAAATTCAAATGAGAGTTCCAATATTTTATGTTTGAGAAATTTGAAACATTTCATGTATGAATATTAGAAAGTCATTAGAAAGCAACGAAGAGAAATTGATTTTTGAACCCATCATAAAATTTAGTCCAATTCTTTAGTATCATTTTTGGGTAAAGAGCTAAAAGATAAGCCTCGATTAATCCTAGAGATAATGTTAAGATAAACACAAAGAAACGAAACACTTGTTCTTCAAGAGCAAAATCTAGAACACAAAATGTAAAAGAAATTTAAGAAAAGAAGATAAAAGTGTAAAATTTATTATCGAAGTAATTAAAAGCATGAAAGAAACATTAAAAAATGATTACTTTTTTCTTAGAAAAAAAATTTACAAGGTTTATTTGAAAATAAATACGAAAATAACCACCAACACACACCAAGTTGTTTCCAAAAGATCCGCATCAAGGACCGCCCGTGATTTTATTCAATTCAAACGATGGGAATATGTGCTGAAGGTGGCGGGTTCTGCGGGGTAGCAAAAAATACCCACCTGATTCCTAGCATAGGAACCTCCAAGCTCAATAAATGACCAAATTTGAAGGAAAACAACCACCTATTTTAATGACGAAGAAAAACTGAGAAATTAATTAATTAAAAAAAAAAAAAAAAAAAAAAAAAGTATAAGATTTTAATTAGAGGAGAATAAAATTCAAATAAAAAAATAAAGTTTGTCTGATATTATTCCCTTGTTGTCTTCATTAAAATCTCTTGATAAATGTAATGATGTAGTTATGG
>SEYY01003055.1:0-20000 GCA_009176605.1 Armadillidium nasatum | reverse complement strand
ACCCCAAGGGTACTGCCTACCCCTCACTTTTTTAATAATTAAATAATCAAAATAAATAAAAAAAATAAAAAATACGAACCAACCTTCAACGATACCCCAAGGGTACTGCCTACCCCTCACTTTTTTTATAATTAAATAATCAAAATAAATAAAAAAGATAAAAAATACGAACCAACCTTCAACGATACCCCAAGGGTACTGTCTACCCCTCACTTTTTTAATAATTAAATAATCAAAATAAATAAAAAATAAAAAATACGAACCAACCTTCAACGATACCCCAAGGGTACTGTCTACCCCTCACTTTTTTTATAATTAAATAATCAAAATAAATAAAAAAGATAAAAAATACGAAAACCTTCAACGATACCCAAGGGTACTGTCTACCCTCACTTTTTATTAAATAATCAAAATAAATAAAAAAATAAAAAATACGAACCAACCTTCAACGATACCCCAAGGGTACTGCTACCCCTCACTTTTTTTATAATTAAATAATCAAAATAAATAAAAAAGATAAAAAATAAGAACCAACCTTCAACGATACCCCAAGGGTACTGCCTACCCCTCACTTTTTTAATAATTAAATAATCAAAATAAATAAAAAAGATAAAAAAATAAGAACCAACCTTCAACGATACCCCAAGGGTACTGCCTACCCCTCACTTTTTTTATAATTAAATAATCAAAATAAATAAAAAAGATAAAAAATACGAACCAACCTTCAACGATACCCCAAGGGTACTGTCTACCCCTCACTTTTTTTCCTGCAACTTCAATCACACAGTTTGAACCAATCACAGCGAATGGTATTGATGCCTTCAAGGCTTGGTCCTGAAGTTTGAATCTTCATCTTCGTCTTCATCTTCGTCGCACTCAGGAAACTGGTAGATCTAATATATATATATATATATATATATATATATATATATATATATATATATATATATATATATATATATATATATATATATATATATATATATATATATATATATATATATATATATATATATATATATATATATATATATATATATATATATATATATATATATATATATATATATATATATATATATATATATATATATATATATATATATATATATATATATATATATATATATATATATATATATATATATATATATATATATATATATATATATATATATATATAATAGGGTTTTTATCCCACTAAAAGTTTTGGGTCGGGATAATCATTTTAATTTTTGAAATATATTTGAAATTCGATTTTTACTCTGGTATTGTTGCACTTGGTTAGACCTAGGTCGTAGGGGGTGGGGGGGTAGTATAGTAATTCATATCCCAAGATCATGAATTTTTTTTTCTTTTTATTAAATGTGCAATTTCAAAAAAAATTAATGTTCAGATTTTGGGGTTAGAACCATTCTCCTCTTCTGAAATTTTCAAAAAATTCAGTATAAGATCCAAAAAGTCTGAAATCTTTGCTCAAACTTTTGCCTCCAATTCAACCTTAGAACGATTCCGGAGCTGCTCCTACTCCTTCAACTCCCTCCAACTCATTTATGCCTAAAATTGTAATTTCTTCTAAAGACGTCATTTCTGCTCTCTCTGAGCTTAACATAAGAAGGCGTACGGTACTGACGGTATCCCTCCTGTGGTTCTCAAAACTTGTGCTTCCGAGCTTGCACTCTGCCTTGGTAAACTATTTCGTCTATGTCTTTCTACTTCAACCTTCCATTCTTGCTGGAAACGTGCGCTCATTCAACCTGTGTCTGTACACTCTAACTACAGTCCCATTTCTTTCTAAAGCTTTCGAATATATCCTTAACAGGAAGATTTGGAAACATCTCAATTCTTCTAATCTAATCTCTGATCGCCAGTATGGCTTTCGTAAGAAACGCTCTACTGGTGATCTTCTTTCCTTCTCTCTGACTCTTGGATCATCCGCTCTTCGGCATTTCGGTGAATCTTTTGCTGTCGCGCTGTACATATCGAAAGCTTTCGATAGAGTCTGGCACAAAGCTTTGATTTTTAAACTTCTCTCTTTCGGAATCTATCCTTCTCTCTGTGGCCTTCTTTCTGATTTCATCTCTGGTCTTTCTATAGCAGCTATTGTAGAATGACATCGGTCATCCTTTTAATCTATTAATAGTAGTGTTCCTCAAGGATTTGTTCTATCCCCAACCCTTTTTCTGCTTTTCATTAATGACCTTCTCTCTGTTATTTCATCTCCTATCCACCTCTTTGTCGATGACTCCATCCTCCATTACTCTTTTCAATTTGAAAGGCGCCCCTCCCAGCAACAGTTAATAGACGCAAGGAGGGTATCCTTTCTCAAATGACTCCTGATCTATCTCACATTTCAAATTGGGGCATAGAAAACATGGTAGTTTTCAATTCTACCAATACTCAATTCCTCCATTTTACTACTCGACACAATCTTCCTCACAACTTTGATATCTTCTTCGAAAACACACAACTCAAACCTTCATCTCTCTTTAATATTCTTGGTGTTCCTTTCTCTCTATCTTACATGTACTTTACTTGTAAAGTCTGGAACACACTCTCTTCATCTATTTTTCCAACTTCCTATGACTTACACACCTTCAAACGCAGTGTATCAGGAAATGTCGACCTTTAACATGATCAGGTTTCTGATTTTCTTCCAAGCTCTCATGAAAATTTGGTAGGCCTCTGGCCTTTGCCCACCAGAGGTGAAATAAAAAAAATACATAACTAATAATTATGCAAGCAATAAATTATTCTTTAAACTACACCAAAGGATTAAGAAAGTTTGTAAATATTTAAAACTAATAAGAATAAATCTTGTTAAATAACTTAACTTTCCTACAAATACAGTAAGCTTGTATATTTGAAAGTGATGTTCCAAGTTGATTTCATGTAAAGTAAATTTTTTTTAACATTAAAATTATCAATTATATTAGGAAACTCAACTCAGTAGAGTGTCTTTTCTAGCACTTTTATTGTGGGAGTTGCACAGCTCTTCTCATAACTATTCTGGAAACTAATGAATGCTTACACACGGAAGGTACAGTCGTGAACAAAAGTTCGTTCCTATTAAGCTGGAAATAAATATTTATATAAAATGGAGATCATCTCAGGTTCAGTCAATCACAGTTCAATTAAGCCCCTCTCAATGTTTTTATTTTCTTTTTATTCAAAATAGAGCTTTTATGAAATGACCTCCATTTTATATAAATATTTATTTCCAGCTTAATAGGAACGAACTTTTGTTCACGACTGTACCTTATTCTATTCCAAAAGGGTGAGGAATATGATTACAGACAGGATGTGCAGTTAAGTTTATTTTACCTTCTACTAAATATTTATTTTCCCCTAAATTCACACTTTATTGTACTTGGTTTTTCTTCATTCGGATGAATTGCAGATGCGAAATTGACTTGAAAGAATTCCCTCCACGTAACACTCTAGCTATTTTCCATTTAGTTCAGGACACTTAAAAGGCATCTGTTTCCGAAAAGCTAAGCACGCGATCACTGAAAAAACGATACTAGTTATCGTGACTCGCTATCCGTCAAAATTCCTGAATTCGGGATAACAAAATCTCAGTTTATCTGTGTAATTCCGTCTTTTCACCTCTTATTATGTATAGCTACCACTCTTGTTAAAAGCCACCATTTTTGTTTTCCTATTTCTCCCCAATTTCACACTCTACAGCAGTGTTTCTTAATCTCTTAAGCCCCGCGACCCTCAAAAAAGCCAAAACCTAAAGTTCAGTAATATCACGACCCCCGAATATACTAAAACAAAGTTAGTAACTTCACGATCCCCTATTTACCTCTTATGTCTGGCAAGTGTGAAATTGAAATGCGCAGACTTTGGTATTTATCGATCGGGTGATTAATAAATGTTATGCCTAGCAGTTGTCAAATTCAAAAATGTAGATTGAGAAATTTATCGTGCTGTTTATTAATAAATTCACGACAATTATTTTATGAAAAAATAATTTTAGTTAAAATTTTTAAATATTAATTCGGAAAGAAATTTAAAAAGTGCGAATTTCGAATTCTTTAATCCTTGTTTACATTTTAATGTAAGCAAAGTTTATGAAAAAAATAAGAAAAGTTTTTTCGGACTTTTAATGTTTCATTTTTTGTGACCCACTGAGACCCCCAGGAAGAAAACCGCTACTCTACAGTTCTGTCAGCCTCCTCCTTTCTTCCCTAGGATGTTCTATGTATTCAACTAAGATTACAAGTTAGGCTCACGGGGTTCTGTCATCTCTGAACACTGGAAAGACTAGTGTTGAGGATGGTATTCCTTCAACTGCTTTAAGGAGACTTTTCTTCGATATTTGAAACTCGCTTATGACTACCCAATTCCAAAGCCCTGAACCTTCTAACTGCCCCTAAAACTTTGGTCTCTATTAGGGATGGAGTGAAGTATCGGTATCGGTATCGGTACCTTTTTCAGTATCGGTATCGGCAAAATTTTTAGATAAGAGTAAAGTATCGGTATCGGTAGTAGTATCGGCATATTTTTAGGTATCGGTATCGGTAAAAAATTTGGTATCGCTCCATCCCTAGTCTCTATTCTATTTAATGTCTTTAAATTTATTCTTATTCCTGATTCTTGGATTATCTGCAATTTCACTCTTTCATTCTCATCAATGCTCAACAGCAATTTTTTTTAATAGAAAAAGTTCTGACCTGAAGGGCATTGCCCTATTCGAGGAGGGGAACTTTTAAAGAAAGTTTCTTTCTAGGATTCACATGAAGGACCGAACCACAAGGACATGGGTCAATCGCTCTACCGTTAATGCACGGCAGCGGCTAATTATTCTGGGAATAATTTATGCTTAAGTAAGTTGGTGACGTACTTTCCTTTTTCATCCTCAAAGACTGTAGCGAATATAAATTATCTGGTGAAGTTCCTTGACTAATCCAGTCTTAAAATGGATACGTTATGAGTGTTGTTCTTTAACAATCTTCATGGTCTCACCCTTCATTTTGTATGCTTACATTTATTTCTCTCTATACTAAAACAAAGTTAATAACTTCACGATCTCCTATTTACCTCTTATGTCTGGCAAGTGTGAAATTAAAATGCGCAGACTGTGATATTTATCGTATGTCTGATTAATAAATGTTATGCCAAGCAGTTGTCAAATTCAAAAATATAGATCAATAACAGGAATAATTGATGTGGTACTTTTTTCTTCCTTCCTTAAAAATATCCAATTTATATTAACGATATATTTTGTTGCTCTTCAAATTCTATCCTCCAATAATCCAGCTTAGACTCTGATTTCAAATCTGATTCTTCTTTCCTTTTAAAGTTGACGTTCGACTTCAAATTTCCTATTTTCGTTTACAAAAAAACTGTTTTTCTCTTGGGATCTTCTCAACAATGTGAAAATTAAACCTTTATAAATACTTTTTACATTATCTTCTTCTCCAAAACACCTTTCAGATTTTCTGTCTCTTTCCGACAATAGAAACATATTTGATCTCAAAACAACTCCTTCATTAACTTGGGATCTGAACGTTACAAGGTTTGCAAGAACGACTTTAAAGAAGTTGGTGAATCTGTACAGGCAAAATGAATGTGTGCCTTCCTCACAGTTTTCAAAGGTCTCTGAGTTAGAGATGAAAAAGGTATCGTTAGTGTTTCGAAATTGTACTTTTGAACCCCTATCAAGTATGGGCTATTCTCGTGACAAGCAACTGTATTAAAATAAATAGATAATAAAACTATATTTTTATAGAAAAGAACACCAAAAATCTATATTAGATTCTGAACCATTATCTCTCATGGCACATTGGTTAGATAAGGGATAAAATCTCTCTCTCTCTCTCACACACACACACATATACACACTACACACACACACACATACATTTACACATACACACACACACTCACACACACACACACACGCACATACCTATACACAAACGAGTTTAACTCAACCATTTTTTCCTTTAAAAAACATCTTACCTTTATTTTGTGCTCTTCAATGTCACTGAGGATTTTGCTTTTCAACTTTTTGACTTCGGCAGGAGTGAGAGTGTCTGCTTTAGCAATTACAGGAACAATGTTCACTTTATTTTGCAACCTCTTCAAGAATTCTACGTCTAACTGACGAAGACTGAGAATATATATATATATATATATATATATATATATATATATATATATATATATATATATATATATATATATATATATATATATATATATATATATATATATATATATATATATATATATATATATATATATATATATATATATATATTAGGGATGGAGTGATACCAAAATTTTAACCGATACCAATACCAATTTTTTTACTGAACTCATAAAGGTTGAAAATATAAGTTTTCTGCTATCTGTAATACATCTAGTTATTTTTTAGTCACATTGCTAAACAAAACTATTGACAGGTGATATACAGTTGGTGCTATCAAGACTTTGCAGCAGGCATGCCCCACTGCATGGTCTATTTTCTTCCTTAATTTCTGAAACATTCGCTGTCTTCGATCCAATTTTCACTTTGTTGAAGCACCACCTCTCTTCTTCTAGACCTCACCCCTTATTCTTGACCGAAACTAAAGTGCTTGAACGTTTTGATAGTCAACCACTTTCAATTTCCTCTTACTATCTCCATCCTCAATTTTGAGCCAAAAGAGGTTGTTGTGCATATGTGTGCAACGATTATGGACCGACCGGGGCCCCGGCTCCAGCACTGGCCCCGGCTAATAATCAGGGAAAACCGGGGTTTACCTGCCGGGGTTAATTGCAAATTATACTTATTAATGATGGATTAAATCAAACAAAATATAATAAAATTAAGATTTTAATTCCATTATTCCTTCGTTACATTTTGTGGTGGGGCAACGTCAAAGAGGAAACAAACAATTCATTCACTTAAATCACTATTCATTATCAGTGTCTTCTTGAACATTTACATCTTAACTTTCAGAATTTGGGGGAATGAAATATTCAAGAACAGAGGGCAGTTATAATTTTATTTCTTCCTTTTTTTTCAAACTTTAACTTAGGGTCTTACCTAAGTAAACCCGTTGAATCACTATTATGAATCAGAAAAATATTATTTTCAAAATTTTTGTAGTTTTTTTCAAACTTTTATTATACAAAAATCTGGAATTTTCTTAAATTTTTTTTCTGAAAAAATGCATATAATCATTAATTTAAGTGAATGTTGGCTATTCTACTCCTTCCTTATAATTAAATTAATCTCAATTAAAGTTATATCTAATTTTCTTAACCTAAAATTTCAGTGCTTTTGACCTCTTTACAAATTTTAGGAAACCCCAGCACCTGCCCCGGCCCCATCCTCGTCTTCGTCCTCGGCAAAATTCCAACCCCGGTCGGTCCCTAGCAACGATTTAGTTTTCTCTCGTGTCTCTAATTTTGTGGCTTAGTCTCTCTTGCCATTCTACGACTAAATTCATTTATTTTGTTTATTTTTTTCCTAATTCTACTGACTATCCTAAATTATTTGAGTATCTAAACTCCATAATACAACACATTCTCTGTCCTATCTCCAACTCTTTTTATATATTTCATTAAAAACCTTCTCTCAATTCCTTAATCACCTATCCACTCCAATGGTAATGACTCCGCCCTTCATTACTGTTTCCAATTGATGAGAGAATGGTGGCCTTGGAGCAACTAACCTCTGATCTTTCACGTATTTCAAATTGGGGCAGAGAAAACAAGGTCGTTTTCAATGTTTCAAAAACTCAGTTCCTCCATCTCTCAACTCGACACAACCTTCCACACAACTATGATATTTTCTTAGAAAACATACAACTCGATCTCCGTTTGTCTTTAATTTTCTCAGCGTTTTTTTTTCTCGTGATCTTTCTTGGAATTTCTTTCTTGGTGTTCTGAGACTCCTTTGTATCTTTTTTTTAACACCACCTTCATTGCTTGCTCTTTATAGGGTCGTTGTTTGCTTCTGTAAGGAGTACGACTCACACATCTGGGATGGTTTACTCATGCAGTTCTTCTCCAAAAGGTGGTGTCTAGGGTTTTTTGTCCTATCAACTCTTCCATTCTCACTAATTCTCTCTAGTCTCTTTCTGCAAGTCGAATTGTTGCGTCATTCCCTCTATAATATCTCTATTACAACGGACACTGTTCTGAACTCTTTCGTCGCATACCTTCTCCATTGAGAAGGGTTCGAGCTATACGCCTTTCTACACAGTTTCATACACTCTAACCCCAGACTTAACAGCTATGCTCAATTTTACATGTACTGAACTGGAAATGTCTGGAACACCCTTCCTTTATCTGTTTTCCCAACTTCCTTTGACTTGCACTCTTTCTAACGCCGTGAATCGAGACATGTCGGCCTATAACTTGACCATGTTTCCGGTATTTCTCCAGTACTCTGACGGAAATTAGTAGAACCTCTGACCTTTGTCACCAGAAATATATATATATATATATATATATATATATATATATATATATATATATATATATATATATATATATATATATATATATATATATATATATATATATATATATATATATATATATATATATATATATATATATATATATATATATATATTAGGGATGGAGCGATACCAAAATTTTTACCGATACGATACCGATACCGATACCTAAAAATTTACCGGTACCGATACCTGAAAATATACCGATACCGATACTTTATCCATTCATATACCAAAATTTTTACCGATCCCGATACCTAAAAATTCACCGGTACCGATACCGATACCATGAAAATATACCGATACTACTTCACTCCATCCCTAATATATATATATATATATATATATATATATATATATATATATATATATATATATATATATATATATATATATATATATATATATAATATATATATATATATATATATATATATATATATATATATATATATATATATATATATATCCACTCGATCTTGCGAAAACGAGACTTTTATCCCTTCTCAGATGACAATAATAATAATAATAATAATAATAATAATAATAATAATAATAATAATAATAATAATAATAATAATAAAATTTAAAATATGATATAAACTTCAGTCAGGGAGCAGCGAACTTCTACAGAAATTATCAGTTTTTTTTTCCATGCAAGATTTTGGTATCTGTAGTTTTTTACCGATACCGATACTCACAAAAATTTTATATACCGATATTCGATACCACAAAATTTACCGATACTAGCCGATACCGATACTTGACTCCATCCCTAGTGTGAGGGAATTATGGCGGGCACCACCCCATGAAAGTGGGAAAGATCAATAATATATATATATATATATATATATATATATATATATATATATATATATATATATATATATATATATATATATATATATATATATATATATATATATATATATATATATATATATATATATATATATATATTTTTTTTTTTTTTTTTTTTTTTTTTTTTTTTTTTTTTTTTTGAGAACAACAAGTAGTTAACATTTAAACAACCATGAATGTGAATTTCAGAGAAAGAAGATCAGGGTATGTGTTTTAATTTGAGATTTAAAATAGTCAAAGTTCAGATACAAAAGCGTTAGAATTTATTCGTAAATTGGAAAGAGAACAGAAGCCAAAAGGTAGAAGAATAGAGAGACTCCAAATCAGTAACTCGAGAATAGACCACGTCACTTTCCACATGTTCACAAAGCAAAGATTTTAGGTAAAAATTGAAAGTTGAAGAAGTAAGAGGGAAGATTGTAATTTGCTGCTAGAGAGTCAAACATCTAAGTTTTGGTTAGGAACAAGAGGTGAGGTCTAGAGGATGAGGTGTTAAAAACTTCAATATTGAAAGTACAAATGAATTTTGCAGAAATTAAAGAAAGAAAATTTTACTTCAAAGAAAGCCTGTGGTCTCTTAGATCCAGAGCCTGTTAATTCCTAACTTCAAAGGTATGAATGAAGAGCAACAATTTCTTACCCATGTCCAAAAGGAGGAATGAAGTAAATACAACAATGAACCCTGTGATCTTGAATATTTTTTCGGTTCAACCCAGACTCGTCTTGAAAATACTGATTGAATTGTTCATCGACATAGCGTTCAACAGACTTCCAGTTTTCTTCGCAGTTCAATGCGTCTCCAAACCCTGAAAAAAAATAAATGTAATAACCAAAACAATATAAGTTACAAGGACATAGACTATAAGGAACATTAAAACTACCATTGCATCAATTAGGCTTAGCAATGGCATATTATATCATGCCAGATCATCAATGCACCAACCCAGTCAGTCTTAAATGTTGCAAGTGAATTATGCACTCAACAACTTCCTGTGGCAAAACCATTCCAAAAAATTAATAACACTATTGTTGAATATTTTTTTTAACATAAAAGTTGGCATGACTTCTTTTTAACCTTCCTATCATTTACCATTGTTTCCCTTCCATGATCTACAATAAAGAATTTACTGATCAATATAAATCAAGAGATGTAAATATTTAATAAACTTGTATCATATGCCCTATAAGAATTCGTCTTTCAACAGAGAACATTCCTAATTCCTTCAACCTCTCCCGAGAACTCTTAATTTAAATGCCAGAAATCATTCTACTCATGTCTTTTATCAAATATGTGCATATATATATATATATATATATATATATATATATATATATATATATATATATATATATATATATATATATATATATATATATATATATATATATATATATATATATATATATATATATATATATATGACGTTCTCTATTACTTCAACACCAATCCGGTCCTATGCTGATGACTCGCCCTTCATAACTCCTTTTACTTTGAAACGACGCCCTTCCCAATAGCAGTTAATTGACGTTAGAAGGGTGGCCATGGAGCAAATGACCTCTGATCTTTCTCGTATTTCAAATTGGGTCGGAAAAACATGGATGTTTTCAATGCCTCAAAAACTCAATTCCTCCATGTTTCTACTCGACACAGCATTCTACTAAACTATGACATCTTCTTTGAAAACACTCGACTCAAACCTTCGTCTGTCCTCTGTGTTTCTTTTTCTCGTGATCTTTCTTAGAAGGATCACATTACTTCTTTTTCCAAACAAGCTTCCAAGAGGTTGGGTGTTCTGATGTTCCTTCGTAATTTCTTCCCACCATCCCAGTTTTAAGCTCTTTATAGGGGTATATGTACAGTCGTGAACAGAAGTTCGTTCCTATTAAGCTGGAAATAAATATTTATATAAAATGGAGTCACATCAGGGGCTTAATTGAACTGTGATTGGCTGAACCTGAGATGATCTCCATTTTATATAAATATTTATTTCCAGCTTAATAGGAACGAACTTTTGTTCACGACTGTACTCATCACACAGTTCTTCTCGAAAAGGTGGAGTCTAGGGTTTTCCGTCTTATTCTTTTTAGCGTTTATTAACTCTCTTCAATCTCTTTCTGCCCGTCGAATCGTTGCGTCACTCTCTCTATACTATCGCTATTACACCAGACACTACTCTTCCGAACTTTTTCCTCGCATACCTCCTCCACTGAGAAGGACTTGTGCTACATGACTTTCTAAAGTCCCATCTTTTCTCTGTTCAACTCACCGACCAGAGACTTAACCGCTATGCTTCAATCTTACATGTATTCTGGTGGTAAAGTCTGGAACACACTCCCTTTATCTGTTTTCCCAACTTCCTTTGATTTGCGCACTTTTAAAAGCTTTGTATCGGGACATGTAGGCCATTAACGACCAGATTTACAGTATTTCTCCAACTGGTGGAAATCGGTAGGCCTCTGGCCTTTGCCCACCAGAGGATATATATATATATATATATATATATATATATATATATATATATATATATATATATATATATATATATATATATATATATATATATATATATATATATATATATATATATATCTCTCTCCGGTGGGCAAAGGCCGGTGGCCTACCGAATTCCACCGATGTTGGAAAAACTCTATCCTGGTCGATGGTGGCCGACATGTCTAGATACACGGCGTTTGAAGATATGCAAGTCAGAGGAAGTTGGGAAAACAGATAAAGGGAGTGTGTTCCAGACTTTACCAGTAGAGTATACGTAAGATTGAGCATAGCAGTTAAGTCTGGGGTCAGAGAGTTGAACAGAGAAAGGATGAGACTGTGTAGAAAGAAAGGCGTGTCGCACGAGCTCTTCTCAATGGAGGAGGTATGCAACGAGAGAGTTCAGAAGAGCAGTGTCCGTTGTAATAGCGATAGTATAGAGAGAGTGACGCAACAATTCGAAGGGCAGAAAGAGATTGGAGAGAGTTAGTAAGAGCAGGAGATTTGATGAGACGAAAAGCCCTAGATTCCACCTTCTCAAAGAGAGCTTTGAGTGGAACCACCCCAGATGTGTGAAGCATACTCCATACAGGGCGAACAACACCCCTATAAAGAGCAAGCAACTGGGGTGGAGTGAAGTAATTCTGAAGGCGCCTCAGAACACCCAACCTCTTAGAAGCTTGTTTAGAAAGAGAAGTAATGTGATCTTTCCAAGAAAGATCACGAGAAAAAGAAACACCGAGAATATTAAGAACAGATGAAGGTTTGAGTTGTGTGTTTTCGAAGAAGATATCATAGTTGTGTGGAAGATTGTGTCGAGTAGGAGAGATGGAGGAATTGAGTTTTTGAGGCATTGAAAACAACCATGTTTTCTCTGCCCCAATTTGAAATACGTGAAAGATCAGAGGTTAGTTGCTCCAAGGCTACCCTTCTCGAGTCTATCAACTGCTGTTGGGTGAGACGTTTTCCAAACTTTAAGAAGTAATGAAGGGTGGAGTCACCAGCATAGGAGTGTATAGGAGATGAAGTAATAGAAACATCATTAATGAAAAGTACAAAAAGTATTAGGGATAGGATAGAACCCTGAGAAATGCCACTATTAATAGATTTAAAGTAAGAACGGTGGTCCTCTACAACAGCTGCTATAGAACGACCGGAAAGGAAATTAGAAAGATCACAGAAAGAAGGATAGATTCCGAAAGAGGGAATTTTTAAAATCAAAGCTTTGTGCCAGACTCTATCGAAGGCTTTCGATATGTCCAGCGCTACAACAAAAGATTCACCGAAATGCCGAAGAGCGGAGGACCAAGAGTCAGAGAGAAGGGAAAGAAGATCACCAGTAGAGCGTTTCTTACGAAAGCCATACTGGCGATCAGAGATAAGATTAGAAGAATTGAGATGTTTCCAAATCTTCCTGTTAAGGATAGATTCGAAAACTTTAGAGGAGAACGGAGGTTAAAGAAATGGGACGATAGTTGGAGGGTTGAGAGGGGTCTCCCTTCTTCGGCACAGGCTGAATGAGCGCACGTTTCCAGCAAGAAGGGAAGGTCGAAGTAGAAATGACAGAAGACGAAATAGTTTACCAAGGCAGGGTGCAAGCTCGGAAGCACAAGTTTTGAGAACCACAGGAGGAATACCATCAGGCCGTACGCCTTCTTAGTATTAAGCTCAGAGAGAGCAGAAATGACGTTTTTAGAAGAAATTATAATTTTAGGCATAAATGAGTTGGATGGGGTTGAAGGAGGAGGAATAGCTCCAGAATCGTCTAAAGTTGATTTAGGAAGAAAGTGGAAGAAACAAAGTTAGAGTTGACAGAAAGAGCGTGAGGAAGAGGAACCAGAAAGATTATTGCATTTGCGGCGGAGAAAAGTTTTTGGTGTTACGAAGGACAGATTTTGCACGATATATATATATATATATATATATATATATATATATATATATATATATATATATATATATATATATATATATATATATATTATATATATATATCATATGTTTAATATTATAAACAATAAAAATATTTTCAACAAAGATCATAATAAAAAAAGTACCTTTTTTTAAATAATAATAATAATAATAATAATAATAATAATAATAATAATAATAATAATAATAATAATAATATAAAATAATAGCATGTTCAACGAAGTAAATCAAACCCGTTCACCTACACCTTTTCTCTACACAATTCAAATTTTCTTCCGTATCTAAGGATTTATATGTGCTGTGCACACACACACACACAACCACATATATATATATATATATATATATATATATATATATATATATATATATATATATATATATATATATATATATATATATATATATATATATATATATATATATATATATATATATATATATATAGAGAGAGAGAGAGAGAGAGAGAGAGAGAGAGAGAGAGAGAGAGAGAGAGAGAGAGAGAGAGAGAGAGAGAGAGAGAGAGAGAGAGAGAGAGAGAGAGAGAGAGAGAGAGAGAGAGAGAGAGAGAGAGAGAGAGAGAGAGAGAGAGAGAGAGTTGCCACTTACCAGGGGTGTCAACCACAGTTAACCTCAATTTAACTCCTTTTTCTTCAATTTCGACGGTTTTCTTTTCGATCGAAATCGTTTTTTCAATTTTTCCTGAAATGAAATAAAAATAAAAACAGGTATTGCAATTATTTAATTACTCCATTTATTCTCTATCACTATATAATATATATATATATATATATATATATATATATATATATATATATATATATATATATATATATATATATATATATATATATATATATATATATATATATATATATATATATATATATATATATATATATATATATATATATATATATATATATATATATATATATATATATAGTAATGGGACGATTATGAATGATTTGAACGATGACGATAACGATGACGATAAAGATAAAATTGAAAAAGTATATTTTAAAAATTTCCTTTATTTTGAAAAAAAAAAAAATTAAGAATTTTATAGTGTGGAAGAATTAATTTGTCTTTTCTTTATTCGAATGTGTAAATCAAACCCGTTCTCTGTAATTAATTAATTAATATATTAATTAATTTTAATTAATATATCGTATAATAGTATCTTCAGAGCATTGATTTTAAAAATTTGATATGTGAGAACATAGAGAAACGTGCAAAATTTTAGTACTTTAAATTTAGAACTCTTAAACTGTGACTCAGAAAAATTTAATTTTCTCCAATTTTTTTTACTTGAAAATATGTTACAAGGATAGGCATAAGGAATTGGGGATGTTTTCTGCTGAAATATGGTGTCTTACAGGGGATAGGATCCAGGTTTTCAAAATGTTGTTTGTTGACGAAGTAAATGTGGGTAGTTTTTTCATTAGAATAGAGTGGACTCACCAGGGGTCATAATAAAAAAAATAAAGAGGAAACCTTGTCATCTGGACGTGGCTAAGTATTTTTTTTTTTTAGCAACAGAGTGGTTAATTTTTGGAATGGTTTACCACAGGATAAAGTTGGACCAACATATGGATGATCAAGGTATAGTATAATTGACTCAGCTCATTTGAGGCGTGTATCTTGGTTTTGACATTTTTTTGGGGGGGTTATTGGTGACTTTGCATGTCAGCTTAGATAATTTTTCTTTAAAGTTTAGCTAATAAACTGAATCCTGCACATACTGTATAATAATGTGATTGAGTTGATTATTTGCAAGGGTAAATTGAAATCTGGGACTACCCTTTTACAACGAATAAAACTTTAACATTTTGAAGACTGGGACAGTCTTGATAAGTCCCTGTGGGTTCTATTTCTTGTGCTCCTGTTGGATAATTCGATTTCGTCATTGGACTGTATATGTGGCCCCACTACTTAACAGCCTTTCACTCCAACTGAAGGTAGAACAGAGATATATTTAAAAGCCAATATACGTAAATTAATCGGCAAAATAATCGGCAGAAAATTGACGATGACAACTGAGAAAAAATATGTCGATTTTGCCGATAACGACTGATCGTCCCATCACAAATATATACATATATATATATATATATATATATATATATATATATATATATATATATATATATATATATATATATATATATATATATATATATATATATATATATATATATGCAGCATATGAAAAATTAATGGTTAAAAGTAAACAAATGAATATAAATAAAAGCATATATTTAAAAGCCATTTATCGAACAATAGAGAAGTCGTAGTGCGAAACAATTACGAAACGAAACACAATATCATCACATGGATGACGTGGGCTCAGAAATATAATACGATGTTGTGTGTATGAATAACACACAATCAATGTCTAAGTATCTATCTATCTAACTTTCTATATATTTATCTATCTATCTATCTATCTATCTATCTATCTATCTATCTATCTATCTTTCTTCTCTCTCCATTATTCGCGCATATATATATATATATATATATATATATATATATATATATATATATATATATATATATATATATATATATATATATATATATATATATATATATATATATATATATTTTCTTTTTGATGAACTCGCCTTCCAATTTTCTATCCAGAAAAAACCTTAAGCAGTTGGTGCATTTCTCTACCCATATCCCTGACAGCCTTGGCAATTAACCTAACATACTTGATCTTATTCCTAACTTCTTATCCTTCTCCTTACACTATTAAACTCTTTCCTCTCTGGGTTCATCCGATTATCTTATCTCCGTATCTTCTCCTGTCTCATCGAGTCTTTCACAAGAAAGACGCCCACCTTGGGAAAGGAGACGTTTCTGACATTTCGGTGCCACTAATTGGTCTGACTTGTGGTTGTACTTTTCTGATTTTCCACGGAAATATTACTGTTTTAATGGGAGGGGTAATTCTGGGTGTGCAGAGCGCATGACCGAGGTGATTCTCTTTATTCTTTCCCTTCTACTAAACTTAAAAAACCTTGGTTTCACTCGGCTTATTCTCGTCCTATCCGCTGCAGGGATGTTGCCTTCAGGGATTACCATTGTCTTCAAACTCCAGAAACTCACGCAACTTATATTTCATCCCGAAATCGTGCAAAATCTATCCTACGTAACACTAAAAACTCTTTTCTCTATAAAAAATGCAATAATCTTTCTGGTTCCTCTTCACGTTCTTTCTGGCATTTTGAACAATTGTCAACTCTAACTTTGCTTCTTCCTCTTTCTCTCCTCTAGTATATTCTGACGGTTTCAACTGCCGTTTTGCTTTCCTCTAAAGCTGAATTCTTAGCTCAAACTTTTGCCTCCAATTCATCCTTAGACGATTCCTGGAGCTGTTCCTACTCCTTCAACATCCTCCAACTCATTTATGCCTAAAATTGTAATATCTTCTAAAGATGTAATTACTGCAGTCTCTGAGCTTAACACTAAGAAGGCGTACGGTCCTGATGATATCCCTTCTGTGGTTCTCTAAACTTGTGCTTCTGAGCTTGCACCCTGCCTTGGTAAACTATTTCGTCTATGTTTTTCTATTTCAACCTTCCCTTCTTGCTGAAACCGTGCGCTCATTCAACCTGTGCCGAAGAATGGGGACCTCTCGTAACCCTCTAACTACCGTCCTATTTCTTTAAACTTCGTCCTTTCTAAAGTTTTCGAATCTATCCTTAACAGGAACATTTGTAAAAATCTCAATTCTTCTAAACTTATCTCTGATCGAAACTATGGCTTTCGTAAGAAACACTCTACTGGTGATATTCTTTCCCTCCTCTCTGACTCTTGGTCTTTCGGTGAATTATTTGCTGCCGTATTGGACATATCGAAAGCTTTCGATAGAGTCTGGCACAAAGCTTTGATTTCCAGACTTCCCTCTCTCGGAATCTAACCAAAGGGCAACGGAGTGAAACGGAATGGTCTAGCCCACCCTATCACCCCGCGTATTAAGCCCTGTGGAGGGTACTTTCATCGCTTCGGACTGAGCTACGTCCTCCTCTATATATATATATATATATATATATATATATATATATATATATATATATATATATATATATATATATATATATATATATATATATATATATATATATATATATATATATATATATATATATATATATATATTAAAGTCTTTTGATGTTCCATTTTGGAGTTCGTCCTCTTTTGGTTTTCCACTTTTTGTGAAGTTCTAAAAAAGTAATAGTACATTTTAAAGCTTAGTGACTATCTTCAAGTTCCGCTTTGTGAATCTGTGATTTGTGTTTCTTCCGCATATTTAAAAGTCGAAATTTTTCAATCGTGATTCTCCTTTAAGTTAATACTCTCTGTGCCGTATTTAAAATAATAATTACGACTTATTTAATTTAGATTTATTTTAAATATTGTGTGATAGGAATTAGCGTTATCTTAGTCTTATGCTTCAGCTTTGCGCCTTCCTTAGTTATTTGTATATATATATATATATATATATATATATATATATATATATATATATATATATATATATATATATATATATATATATATATATATATATATATATATATATATATATATATATATATATATATATATATATATATATATAAGTTAGAGAAAATGTGATGCTAACGAGAAATAAATTATATATGATATAAAAATTACTTCCAGTAAATGTTCACACTATTGGAAACAAAATAATATCAAAGAATTTCTATATTGCAAAAAAAAAAAAAAAAAAAAAAAAAAAAAAAAAAAAAAAGATAAATATATATAATATTTTAAAAGTTTACTTGAATTTATTGAACAATAAGTTTTTATGACTCAAAATGTATACAAAATTTTCAACAGAGAATAAAAATGAAATATAAAATGAATTTATAAAGAAGATACAAACTTCCAACCAAGATTTAAATTTTGATTATATTAAAACCATTATTTTTTGACGTCATAAAAATGGCTTATAAAATTTTCCGTTACTATCGAAACCGACTTTACAAAATAAGGTTAAACGATCATCAAACAGCCAATAGCTTCACTGATCACACCAAAATGATCACTATAATTCTATACATTGAAAAGGGCTCTGCCCGTGAGTGGTGGCGTTCTGTAAAAAAAAAAAAAAAAAATACATAATTTTAAATATAATTTGAAAGAAACAAACGCAATTGACTACGATATGCTGTCACGCTGTACATACCAAAAGAGTTCTATAGAGTCTGGGAAAAAGCTTTGATTTCAGAACTCCTCCTCTTTCCGTATATATCCTTCTCTCTGTGATCTTTCTAATTTCCTTTCCGGTCGTTCTATAGCAGCTGTTGTAGACGGCCACCGTTCTTCCTTTTAAACTATTACTAGAGGTGTGACTCAAGGTTCTGTCCAATTCCCAACACTTTTCTATTTCTCATTAATGAACTTCTCTCTATTACCTCATCTTCTATTCACTCCTATGCTGATGACTCCACCCTTCATTACTCCTTTCAGTTTGAAATACATCCCTCCCATCACCAGTTAATAGACTCGAGGAGGGTGGCCATGGAGCAACTCACCTCTGATCTTTCACGTATTTCAAATTGGGGCAGAGAAAACCTGGTAGCTAAAAAACTCAGTTTCTTCATCTCTCTACTCGACACAATCTTCCACACACAGTTCAAACTTTCATCTGTTCTTAATATTCTAGGTGCATCTTTTTCTCGAGATCTTTCTTCGAAAGATCACATTACTTCTCTTTCTAAACAAGCTTCTAAAAGGTTGGGAGTTCTGAGGAGCCTTCGTCATTTCTTCACGACATCCCAGTTGCTTACTCTTTTTTTGGGGATGTTGTTCGCCTCTGTATGGAGTATGCCTCACACATCTGGGGTGGTTCAACTCATATAGCTCTCCTTGAGAAGGTAGAGTCTAGGGCTTTTCGTCTTAACTTACGGTCTCATTAACTCTCTCCAATCCTTTTCCATACTATTGCTATTACAATAGACACTGCTCTTCTGAACTCTATCGTCGCATACCTTCTCCATTGAGAAGAGCTCTTGCGACACACCTCTCTACACATTCCCATCCTTTCTTTGTCCAACTCTCCGACCCCAGACTTAACCGCTATGCTCAATTTTTCATATACTCTATTGGTAAAGTCTGGAAAACACTCCCTTTATCTGTTTTCTCAACTTCCTTTGACTTGCGCATTTTGAATCGACGTGTATCTGGACATATCTGCCTCCATTGACCAG
>SEYY01003054.1:75000-100172 GCA_009176605.1 Armadillidium nasatum | reverse complement strand
GATCCAAGTACAAAATCACTTAATTTAAGAGTGTCGGATGAAGTGTCGAATAAATATCCTAACACTCTCTCTTCTGAGCTCCTATGAGAAGAGTTTTTATTATTCTGCTCAAACAACTCTCTGAGTTCTGGACAGTTCGAAGTTCCAGGAACCCAAATCGAATCCACCCTCACTCATTCGATAACAGGTGGTTTTAAAAACGTCTTTAAGAACATCAACAGAAGTGTTGGTGTATATCAGGTTGTCCATATACAGGTTGTTTTGTAAGAGAGAAGAATAGATGTCAGGAGGGTACTGCTTGGCATGATGCCTGAATAACAGCTCCAAGAATGTAAGGACTTACTGCTAGTCCAAAAATGATTGTAGTATATCTAAAAGTTCGAAAAATTCCCTCCTCTTCCCAGAAAAAACAAAATCGATTTCTATCCTTTTCTAATTTGAGTCGTATTTGTAGGAAAGCCTTTGAGATGTCAGCCAACACTACGTATCGATTAGTACGAAAATTGAGAAGTAATTTAAACAGAGAAGCAAGCAGATCAACTCCTTGAAAAGCAGCTTGATTCAAAGATGGACTGTTTCCAATGCGTAAACTGCAGTTGAAAACTGGTCGAATTTTTGTAGTGACTTGTTCTGCTGTTTTCAACACTGGTCGATGAGGTATCCAGATAAACTTGTGAAAAGTCTTTTGGGGATACTTGTATTGGTTCAATGATGCCTTCTTTGAGATACTGTTTATAAATATTTCCATATGCCGAAACGAGTCCTTGCTCTTCAAGGCGCTTCTTTACTCGATATAATGCGGCCAAAGCCACTTTGTGATTTGAAGGTACGGCTTCAAGAACATCATCATCATACCAAGGTAATTCGACATGGTATTTACCCTCTTTGAAAATAATGCCCTCGTGGAATTTTTGTATGAATAAAGTATCGATGGACCCTACGTCTGAATCCTCATTAATGCCGAGGGATTCTAATTTATAGATGTTCTCTAATCCTACATCCAGATCTAAATCTGAATGGGTATGCATAAAGGGATCAAAATAAGAGGGTGAAGGCTCGACGATATGGTTGACAACAGTAGATGGAACTTTCTTAACCGATTTACGAAGAGGAGCTGGCAACAAATAATTTTGATGTCAAGAAGCTCCTCTAGAACTTTGACTATCGGTAGTAGTTTCTCCGAAAACTGTCTCTATTTGTGAGGGTGTGAGAAAGGTCTTAGCAGGGCCGAATGGTATATGACCATGACAAGAATCAACTGCACTGCCACCCAAACAATTTACCACTCGAAAGTGTTTCATAAGATATAGAGAATCTATTGCAAGAAGACATCTATATTTCTTACTTGATCTCCATGTTTGTCGCAGTAAAAATCGTCAGCAATTTTAAACACATTATATTTGGCTTGCTGGATGGCTCCCATTAATCCACGAACATCAAACCTGACATCCAAATTTGGATCGATAAACAAGAAATTTTTGTGAAAGAATCACAACATATATTTAGTTCTAAATCTATTGGATGCATCGTTCGATCTTGCTCACCAAGAAAAGTCTTGATGGTGTTTGTACTACTGGAAAGAGAATGAATATCGACTCCCAATTTCGAAAGGATGCTACTATTAAAATAGCTTCTTTGGGAACCTAAGTCCAATAGCACTCGAATTTTTACAATTTTATTTCCTTTTTTTAACCTTAAGAGCCATAGGGGTAGGAAGAATGTTGGTCGATACAGAAGCTCCAGTATTAATACAGAGATGATTTTGATGTGTCTCTACTTCATCTAATTGTGTAGACAAAGCGGATGCAGAAGAAGACTGGGCCTCTGCTCCTGTTGTGAGAGAACCACTTTTTAGCACCAGTTAGACAAAGCACAGAAATATGAGCTCCACTACGGCACAAAAAACATGGTCTGCTCAAACCATACCGTTTTGCTGGATACTGTTTCGTTTGATGTTTAGAATTAGAACAACTAGTACACATACCCAGTTCCACACATCGTTCTCTTCTTGCACTGGGAGGTGTATAAATGCTGTAAAAAGATATGTAGTGGTTTGAACCACATAGTTTGCAATCTACCACAGATGAAAATGCTGAACCAGAAATATATTCTTTCGACTTTTTTTCTCTTTTTAGGAGATTTTGAGCTCTCACGGCGAGAGGTCTTCGCTGTAGTATTAAAAGAAGAAGATTTCTTTTTTAGAATAGGGGACGATTGTTTCTTCTTTTCTTCCTCTTGAAAAGAGCTTTTGCCTCTCATTTTCTCAAGAATCTTCAGAGTTTGTTGCTATTTTGATAAGATGGTTACGATGTAAGGGTATTCTTCCTTGGACTCAATCCTCAACTCACGTAAAAATACTAAAGGTAATTTATTTACAACGATGTGACTGAGGAAATTGTATCCAGCAGAATTTTCATAAAAAAAACCCCAAATTCTTTAAGCTCATAAAATTTCTGATTGAAAATGACGAACACCCTCAACATTCTTACTATCGATAGCTGTTGCTGAATCAATTTTATGAAAGAGGGAATCGACTATAAAAGGCATCTCCAGATAATGAACTTTTTGGGTCTTCAAAGCTACTTTTTAATTTTCATTTACATTAGGGAAATGTTCGATGTCTCTCAAGCCATAGCCTGTCAAATGTGCCTTCAGATATTGGAGTTTCGCGGTATCGGATGTCTTTCCTACACCCGAAAATATTTTCAAAAGATAAAAGAAATGAGCGAAACTGCAATCTGTCTCCTTCCTCCAGAGAAACTCTTACACTTCAAAGGAGGAATTTTAACTTCTTGCTGAGGTGTGTAATTCTTCAAAATTGAATGAACTTCAGCTCTTGACACCGCATCCTCATTGGAGTGAGCAGAGGAAGATGACCGATTAGAACCAACGACATCGATAGGTCGAACCTTACTCAATAATATCTGATTCTTTAAGATGGTAATGAGAAGCTCCAATCACTTCTTCATTTAAAAGAGTCTGATCGTGCTCTATCAGACCAGAAGCACAAATTATAGCTTCAATCTCTCTGTCAAAGTGACGAATCTCTTCTTGCCTGAGAGCTACTTCTTCTAGCAATGAAGAGACTGTGGAGGAAGAATAATCTTCTCCCGAAACGTCGCAAATATTTTTGAAAAGAAGCGTGATTTTGCGTTTCACAACACCTCGCTGTCTTTTAATTGGAACTATCTTCTTTTTTATTTTTAGTTTATTTTTCTCCTTAGCAGAAATAGTAGATGTAGTCACTCCAAGATCGCTAGATATGGTATCCTCCAATTCGTCAAAGATTGTCCTTGCTGATGTCAATTCTTTGACATCCATTTTCAAATAACCAACTTGCCTAAAAAATATATATAAAATTCTCAAGAAAAAGACTAGTATTTTTCTTTTCTCTTGACTTCTTTAACCTTCTTACACGATGTCACTAAAAGGAATGGGTATTAGACGAAAAACAGCAATTTTGTCAAATCAATGTAAAAAAAAAATCTACGTGTACAATTATATTTGCCAAACAAAATTTTTACAAAAAAGACGTAAATGACGTCAGATATTTAGATCAAGTGAAATTTGTCGCAGTATCCAAAAAGGACGATATAACTACGGCGATACGACGATATTAACAGACAAAAATCAATTTTTAATTTTTATTTAATTAATCGTAAGACTGAGTTTAAGATAGAGTTTTAAACAGATGTTTTATTTCGATGACATCAAAGAATGCTTCAACTATATATAGGTGCACGAAAGATACTAAGCATATGAATAAATAGGCTCTACCTTCAGTGCTTACCTACACACATTTTTCTAAAAATTTTGATTTTCAGAATCCAAAAGTTTTAATCGAATCAATACTATTTTTTGGTATTTACACAAGTAGATGTAATTTAATATAAGAGTAAAGATCGAAATTTACGTCTCAAATGTTACTTAATTTCACCTCAGTGAAACCCTATGTTTTAAATGTAGTACCAAATTTAGTAGTCAAAATTTAGTCAAAATTTCGAATCTATAAACCTTAACGTAACCAAAGGCAAAATATACACTATTGTTTGCAACCGAATATACGAATATTTGGAAGCTATGTCACATAAATTGTAGCTAAAACAATAGCCACAGATTAATTATTTTAATTTCGTCACTACTCTTTAAGACATTGAGCATGCCATAAATTCTCGTCCACTGACCTAGGCATCAAGCGAAAATGATATAATTCCTCTTACTCCGAACTATTTCCTTAAACAACATGCCAAAACAAGCTTGGTATTGCCAGGAAAGAGAAAAAAATGACCTTTACTGGAGTTCTCCTTCGACAGCCAGGAATGCACTCTTGCAATCTCTGGAAAAAACTTCTAAAATATTCGAAGATTCCGAACCCGTTGGTATGAGAAATATCTGCTTAGTTTAAGAGAAACTAGTCGCGACCTTTATCAGACGAATTGGAACAACCTTGTCAAAGTCGATGACGTAGTATTAATTCGTAGTTCTTCAAGGGAACGTCCTTTTTGGCAAATGAAACAAACCAATTCCGATGAATCCAAATAAGCAACATATCGTTTTCTTTCTCATTTTTTTCCTTTCTCTGACACCCTCCCAAAGATGACTGATGTTATCCCCCCCAGGGAGGATATTAGGATTAAGAATTTGAGTCAATGGAGTCACTTTTTAATTGACTCGGCAACAGAGCAGTGACTTTCGCAAGAGTAGAACATCGAAATACATTAAAATATTTGAAAAGCTCTCACTCTTATTCTGATTCTTGAACTGAAAAGTTCTATTGAAAAATCGTCCAAAAGTTATCTATTTACTTGGAGTGAAAGTAATTATCGAAAAGTGAAGTTGTCGACATATTGAAAGATTACAAATAAACTACAACAAATAGTTACTGTCATTTCTTCAATCAACTTATTTGAAGTCAGTATTTGTGAGAACACCTTGTGGTCAAATAAATAGTTATCCTATGAAGCAACTCTATCCATTAGAGCTGTCTTTAACTCATAGTGGTAATAGGTCTTCATCCGAAACATCATCTATTTCAACTTCTCAAGTCCTTCCTGATCCTTCTTCTGCAAATACATCAGGATGGGAACCTGTAGTAAAACGTCCTACTCGAAGAGCAGCCGAGGCCACAAAACTCAAATTCGCGGAACAAACTAGTTCCGATGAATCCGAATAAGTAACATCGTATTCTTTCTCTGACACCCGTCCAAAGATGGCTGATGTCATCCCCCCCGGGGAGGATTTTAGGATTAAGAATTTGAGTCAATGGAGTCCCTTTTTATTGACGCGGCAACTGAGCAATGACTTTCGGAAGAGTAGGACATAGAAATACATTTAAAAAAAGCTCTCACTCTTATTTTGATTTTTGAACTGAAAGTCCTATTGAAATTCGAAAAAAAATACCTATTTCGTATCGGAACTTATTTGAAATAAACTACACAAAGAGTTACTGTCATTTCTTCAATCAACTTATTTGAAGATTCTGCCGAAGAAGTCACAAATTCTTCAACCGTGCAGACCACATCATTCCAACTATATCATTGAGTGAGTTGATTGTTACTATAATTTAGATCAAAGCGGTGACTCTAAGACTAAATTGCTAATTTGTGATTCAACTTGATAATTGCAGATTGGCCTATCGAACGAAAAAGATGATTGGTCAAGATTGCTGATAGAGCATTTGGAAATTCGTAAGATCAAGACTACAAATCTATCGGTAATTTTTTATAATATATATATATATATTATAATATATATATATATATATATATATATATATATATATATATATATAATATATATATATATATATATATATATATATATATATATATATATATATATAATAAAAAGGCTCACTGCTCAAACATTGTATATAGATATTACCGAGACAATAGTAAACGTTACATTGTAGGGTAAAAAGGGAACTGCTAGTTTACAGGTTTTCGTGTGATTAAAATAAAGTAATTTCAAAAGTGTTGCAATTCCAAGGATTCTTCTTAGTTAGCGGATATTTTGAAAACTTCATAGTTATTTTAAAGCAAATATATGAGGATTTCCAATAATATATATATATATATATATATATATATATATATATATATATATATATATATATATATATATATATATATATATATATATATATATATATATATATATATATATATATATATATATATATATATATATATATATATATAATTAGGAATCTTTATATATTTACTTTAAAGTAGATAAAACTTACTATGTGCTTTTCAAAATATCTGAAAATCCTTGGAGTGGAAACACTTAATTTTTGAAATGACTTTGTTTTGGTCACACAAATCCTATGACCATAATCGGATTTCTGCAAAAGTTTTTGGGGGGCTTAGCCCCCAAGAATGAAGACTATATATATATATATATATATATATATATATATATATATATAATATATATATATATATATATATATATATATATATATATATATATATATATATATATATATATATATATATATATATGTGTGTGTGTGTGTGTGTGTGTGTGTGTGTGTACCTGTAGGTTTATATGAGTGTTAAAATTAAATAAAAATCAATGAAAATTTAAAAATTTCTATCACTTACTAGCCAGATATTTTAGAGACGAATTTGTCATTGTTGCTTCTTGAAATATACTTTCAATAAATCATCTACACCAAGGCGTTTTCGATATGAAACACTGACATGTTGTCAAAGTCATCCTGAGTCATTCTTGTTCGGAGCCATATCTTTATTCGCCTCATAGCTGAGAATGATCTCTCAGCGGAGCAGAAGGTCGTCGGGAGTGTCATGCAAATTTTTAGAAGTTTGTATAGGTTTGAAACGTCGCCTAGTTGACCAAACAGCTGATTTTTTTTATGAGGCTTATATCCTTCTTTCCTTCAAGGTGAGTTTTTGTGCAATTCGAAGCTACTGTCAGTTCTGCTTTTAAAACGTTTTCATCGATGTAAAACAAATGGCCATAATGTTGAACGAATACTTTACTTTCTACGAAGTTTAATGCAAGAATTCGTCAACGATACGGGTATTTCTAAACTCCGTGCTGAAACTTTAAGATGACCAATGACGGCATCCAGAATTCGAAAATATGAAACCACCCTCCAAAACTCTTTTACTTGAACTCTGGCAGAGAGATTTCCATCCACTTCTAATAATGTGACCGATGTTTCTTGGAAATGCTGATTTGTTGGTAAGAAATCCGAAAATATATTGGCTTGTAGTCTTTTTCTTTTGGAAGATATTTGAGGAGTCTTACCTTCAATTTCATGATCCTCTACGAAATATACAACAGAGTCCCAAACGGCAGAAAACTGAGATTTAGTTCGTTTAATTTCTAAAATGTTGATAACTCCAACAACGAGCTCACCCGCTCCCTTCTCTCCCAAGAGTTAACTCTTCTACTTGTAGACCCTGACTCAGCACGTGAAGGACACATAGCACGTAATAGTAAGGAGGGCACTTTTGAGGTATGCAGGATTTATGGGACGCGTTTTTGAATGAAAAAAAAGTCTAACAGCATTTTGATTTGCAATTGCAAATCATTCCGTTCAAATTGACCTCACGCTCTTTCTTGACACCGTTTTGGGAAGTTCAACCCATCAATAAAATCAAGTCAGGGGAAGGGGCACCTTGTGAACCCCGTGAACCCACCAAAATCTATATCAGGAAGTTACCTGAGTTTGCAGAATTCCTACGTTCACCTCACTTTCTTTCCTGATTTTTTTTTGCAATTCAATCAGGTTGAATCAGTTCGAATCGGGGAGCAAGGGGCAGGGAGCCCACGGGGGTTCGTGAACCGACATAAAAAGATCAGACAAGTCCCTGAAAATACAACATTGTACGCAATTGCAGGAAAGACAGTTAGGCTTTTTTTCCAGTTAAAAGTGCGTCCCATAAATCTTACACTCCCCAAAAGTAGCCCCCTTACTACTCACGTCCTCTGAACTGAAATTAACAAACTTACTACTAGTTCGAATTTGTAAATGCTGGAATATTTCTGACTCGAATGGCTCCTTTGTTGTTGTTATTTTGTAACTCTTTGGCAAGAACCTCCAAGATTACCTTAAAACAGTCTTTTACAGCTGCGCATGACCTATACTTACAAGCCCACATGATCTGGGACAGCCTACAGTTCTTCAGGCTTTATCTGCAATTTCTTCTGCAAATCTTGAAGTCGTTGGTGAGATGACGAAGTAGAGAAGAGCTTATTGAGAGATTCCAAAGCATTAATGAAATATTTGATCTTTTCTACATCTTTATAACCATATGGACTTCTTTCCGAACGTCACACTGGATCCATCATACGACTTACCAACTAGCGAGACAATTACATTTATTTGCTTTAGAAATTGAGTAATTAAAGAAGCTATTTTCTCAGCTGATCGTTCTTCTGAACAATTTTTGAAAGTCATAAACCGTTCTACAATATCTAATCCAATGACGTAGCGAAAACATATAGAAAGCTGATCTTCCTTATAACATCGCGCTTCGTCACAAATGATTAAAAACATTCCACACTTTTTTTATTTCATTCAAAATTTTTCCGCACACGAGATCAACGGTGATATCGATTAAATTATTTTATTCAAAATTGAATAACTTGTTAAGTTAAAGTAACAATTGTACAAAGGATTAAGGTTACTGCTATAATTGGCAAACACGTCATAGATTTCATGAAGGTTTCCTTTGTTTTCCGAATGACCCCTAATTGGTATTACTTTCCGCCAAAGGCATAACACAATGTATTCTATTATTTTGAAATATTCTTGATTTCTTTTTATTTAATCGTTAGATACAGTAACCAATTATGTAACGTCGTTTCGTAGATTTCCACCCAGGCAGTTGAAATGAACTCTTTAAATGAGTGGTGGAACACTGATGTTTTTTCACATTTTTCTTTTATCTTTTTTTCAGATCCTAAATCCAGTTTTTATAAAGCTTTGCTTTTGTTCTCGAGTAGGAAAATTAAACACGAAAAACAAAATACGGCATCTTTTACCACACAAGCCAACTAAAGATTTTAAAATATTTTTTTGAGAAGGCCCTCTTTTGAGACTGAAAATGGTTGAGAGGGAAAACTGACAATTGAGTGGTCCTGTTGTGAGATCACCTAAATCTGTGATTGGGGCTGTTTGCGCGAGTTCTGAACCAGGTAATGAAGGTCTTAATCCATTGTGAGCACGGGTGCCTCCTGATGAAGATGAGGCGCCAAGGTGATTTGTCGCAGGTTCCGTAACATTAACATCTTCAGATGTTGTATACTGGTCCGAGCATAAAGCTTGTCTGAATCCCTTTTATTACTCGTACCGTTGTCGGCTGCATCGGTATTTTTATCTTTCCTTTCAAGAGCATTTTTTTTAAAAAACGTTACCAATGTCTGAAACTTTATTCATTTTATACATGCCTAAATACAGCAATATGAACTGATATATATATATATATATATATATATATATATATATATATATATATATATATATATATATATATATATATATATATATATATATATATATATATATATATATATATTAGGGTGGTACTTAAAATCAAATGTTTTAATTACTTTACCCCTACCTCACCAGTTTGTTGTATTCTAGGAAAAAACTCCGTAGCCAAATTTTTTTTGAGTTATGTTAATAGGAACATGTACAAAGATCACAAAGGTTTATATTAATGCCGGTCTAAACCAGCTCACTTTCTCTTTTTTTTTACGGATGCGTGCGCCACTTACTGGAGGGCTCACTTTCGCTCTTGACCTTAGCAAAACACGCATTCTGAATGAAACGTTATGAACTTTTGAGCATTTTCGACCATTCACAATTGAAATATATAATTAAATAAGAAAATATTTTACTATAGTTACCTGGATTAAACATATATATATATATATATATATATATATATATATATATATATATATATATATATATATATATATATATATATATATATATATATATATATATATATATATATATATATATATATCCACCGTCGACAAAATTGATTTAAATGATGAGGATAAAAATATTCAAGGAGCTGTTTATGGAGTAAATTCCCTAAGTGTAAAAAAGTGAAAAGAGCCAGAACCATCATCATCACGCCCTCCTTATCTTCAATCTTGGATAGAATGATCTCTGATCGAACCACCACAAGTGTTCTAACCAAAACTGCCTCTTTTTTAGGCCATGATGTAAACAAAATACATATTAATTGGTCCTAAAGAAAACATTCAAATCTGAGATCCCATTGATAGTTCACTGGGATGAAAAGTTGATGCAGGATCTAACATGAAAAGAACATGGTGATAGGCTTCCAATTCTGGTATCGAGAAAGAACCCATCACAATTATTGGATGTATCAAAATTAGAAAGTGGAATCAGAGTAAATATTGCTAATGCTGCAGTTAAAGCAATTGAAATTGAAGAATGAAATCTTACAGATCAAGTCTTTAGAATGGCTTCTGATACAACGGCTTCAAATACTGGCCGCCACAAAGGAGCAGGCATATTAATTGAAGATAAGCTTCAAAAAGATTTACTATATCTTCCTTGCTGGCATCACATCTTGGAGCTGATTCTTCAAAGTGTGTTTTCAGAGGTTCTTGGGACTTCTTCTGGTCTTAAATTTCTCCTATTCAAGAGGTTTCAAGCTAATTGGAAAAATATAGATCAAAATATTTCCATCACTGAACTACAGTGCGTTACACTGGCAAAAATATTACTTGATTTGAAAGAGGATTAATTATAGAAAGGGCAATGAACGTGTTCCTTGAAAGAGAGGATTTGGAGAGAGAGATTACTGTGAACTAATTGGGTTAGTAATTTTTTTTCTTGGTGGCGTACCTTCTGGTGGCATCGGATTCCATGCTCCTGGACCAATGTAAATGGCTAGATGGATGAGTATGGTTACATATTCCCTGAAAGTATGGATGTTTCAGAACCAAATCCATTTAACGAAGACAGAAGAGAATGGGCTTCAGAAATCTTTATATTTACAGTGAAGGTTTATGCAAAAATGTGGATAGATGTGTCTAACTCTGCGAAAGATCCTTGGAATGATATTGATCTGCTACATACCATAAGAAAATAGATGCAAAGGAAGTAAATGTTGCTTTAACATAAATTTTTACAACACCTTTGGTATCTTTCTGAGGAATTAATCGCACTTTCACTGTTTAATGCAAAAGTGTCAAAAAAATTAAAAGAAAATTGTCACTGCAATCAAAGATGAGCTGGTACGAGATGATGATCATAAAACAGTATCCATTATAACAGCAATATCAGTTACCAATGATTTTCAAAGGGAGGAGTCGCATTAATCCAAGAATATAATAATACATTAACAAAGAATGAAGAACAACTCCAATTCATACTCCAAGTAGTAGCAGAACACAGAAAACTATACAAAGATAGTAAGTAAGAGGTCAACATATATGGGCAAACCAGGCAACAATGAATAGTTAGCAGCTATGAAATCCCCGCCATGAGCGGTTAATACTCCTACCGGAAAGGGAAGTAGACTATTGCTCTCAGAGCAAAGAACGAAGATCTCTGATTGATCGAACCATCACATGTGTTCCAACCAAAACTGCATATTTTTTGGCCATGATGTAATCAAAATAAATATAAATTGGTCTTCTATTCGTCGTCAACGAATGGCACAAACGAACCACGTAGCAAACATATTTAAAGAAAAAATTCAAATATGAGTACCATCAGGCCTTCTTAGTGTTAAGATCAAAGAGAGCAGAAATTATATTTTTACATTACAATATCATCTTCACTACAGACCATCTGAGAAGGTGAAGCGCGAAAAGGAACGAACCAAAGGGCAACGGAGTTAAACAAAATGGTCTAACCCATCCAATCACTCAATGAATAGTTAGCAGCTTTGAAACCCCGCCATCAGCGGTTAATACTCCTACCGGAGGTGACCCGTAGACGATTGCTCTCAGGGTAAAACTTTGACGATGATGTTCAATATGTTCAAATTCATTAATTATTAAAATATTTTAAACAGAGAGTTTTTACTACCATAGCATTCTATTAGGAAGGAAGGAGAAATAATTTTTTAAAAATTTTCACGCATAATTGTCGTAAATTATTTACGTCCATAAATGGTTAAATAAAAGAAATATAATAAATCTGATATTGAAATGTAAGAATCTTGCGTTTGGCAGTTTTTCAATCACGAGATATCTATTTTTTTTTTAGCATTGTACGAAGTAGAAATATCGTACGTTCAAATATTGAGACGTTTTATTTCTTTTCTTTATTAATATTGGATTTATTTAGTAATTGGTTTACTTATATTTTAAAATTAATTCTTCTTATTTTTCATTTAGAATAATGTAGTTAAATAAAAATTCGACATTCATTAAATTGATCTTGCGTCCGCAGTACGATTTTTTATAAAAAACAACTGATACATAGTCAATATAATTTATTTTTAGTTTACGTTGATGAATTACGTTGGTTTATTCATTTTCTATAACATTACTTATATTTTTTATAGTAAATTTACTTTAATATATTAAAGGCTTACATATTTTTGTTATTGAATTTTCATCCAAGATATTGCATTAAATTTTAGCTCCTCCCTACTAACAACAGAGCGTTCTGACAAGCATAAATAAGATTAGAATAATAGAGGTATTTCCAAATCTTCCTGTTAAAGGAAAATTTATAAAGAACGGAAGGTAAAGAAATAGGACGATAGTTGGAGGGTTAAGAGGGGTCCCCATTCTTCGCCACAGGTTGAATGAGCCCTCGTTCCCAGCCAGAAGGGAAGATCGAAGTTGAAAGACAGAGACGAAATGTTTACCAAGGCAGGGTGCAAGCTCAGAAGCACAAGATTTGAGAACCGCAGGAGGAATACCATCAGGAACATACGCCTTCTTAGTGTTAAGCCAAGAGAGAGCAGAAATGACAACTTTAGAAGATTACAGTATTAGGCATAAATGAGTTGGAGGGGGTTAAAGGAGGTAATAGCTCCGGAATCGTCTAAGATAGAGTTAGAGGCAAAGGTTTGAGCGAAAAGTTCAGCTATAGTAAAAGGTAAAATGGCAGTTGTAACATCAAAAGAAACTAGAGGAGAGAAAGAGGAAGAAGCAAAGTTAGATTTGACTTTGTTTGCAAAATGTTGATGTCACGAATTTGCACAATGACGGCATGAAATATAAGTTAAATGAGTTCATGGATTTGAAGACCACGGTAATCTCTGAAGGCAGCATCCCTTCGGCGGATAGCACGAGAACAAGTAGACTTAAACCAAGGATTTTAGGTTTAGTTGAAGGGAAAGAATATGGAATGTACTCTTCCATGCCAGAGTGAATCAAGTCGGTTATGTTATGCGCTCTGCACACTCCGAAGGACAACCGCAAGTAGGTCCAGTTAGCAGCACCGAAGTGCCACAAATGTCTCATCGCCGAAGGCGGGGACCGTTTTTGCGGAAGTAATGTTGAGACTGAACAAGATACGGAGATTAGAAGGTGCTCGGATGAACCCAGAGGAGAAAAGAGTTCAACAATATAAGGATAAGAGGTTAACAAATGAGCAAGTATGTTGGGCTCATCACCGGAACGGTCAGGGATACGGGTAGGGAGCTGTACCAACCGATCAAGGTTGTTCTGACTTGAAAACTCGTAGGCGAGTTTACCAGCTGGATCACAAAAACTAGATGAAAGCCATCGGCGGTGGTGGACATTGAAATCACCTAAATTGATGATTTGGAGAGAGGAGGAGAAGAAAGAATGTGCTCTAATTTGCAGTTTAAATAGTAGAAGAATTTTTTATAGTCAGTAGAATTAGGGTACAAATAAAAAGAAATAAATTTAGTAGTAGAACTGCAAGAAATCATAAGCCATAAAGTAGAGAATTCAGAAGACTCCAAATTAGACACATGAAAGCGAACAACATTGTTGTGTACATATGCACAACTTCCGCCTTTCGCTGAAAATGGAAGATAGAGACAGTAGGAGGTAGCAGAATAAGGTTTGCTGTCAGCGCACTCAAGCACATGAGTTTCGGTTAAGAATAAGATAAAGTGTTTAGAAAAGAGATTGTGTTTGACAAAGGGGAAATTTGAAAAGACCGTGAATGTTTCAGAAATTAATGAAAACAGAAGGGTGAGTTCTTGGCGCCATCCCCATCATCGGAGGTCGCCAACTTCCGAGTGATAGGGTGAGAAGTAGATGAGAGATACTCTTTGGATGCCGCCACTCCAAGCAGCTCAGAGTCTGATTTAATTCTCGCCATTTTAAGTACTCTAATTGGTAAAGTGTGAGTAATCGCTTGTAAATCTGTGGGAAAATGTGAAGAAATTGGGTAGAGAAGTAAATTAAGCATAGACACTCCAATATGAGACGAGGGTACACCACAGACCATCTGAGAAGGTAAAAAAGAACGAACCAAAGGACAACGGAGTGAAATGGGATGATCTAGCCCATCCAATCGCCCAGTGGGGGTACTTTCATTGCTTCGGAATGCACTACGTCCTCTCCTATAGTTTATCAAGGCAGGGTCCAAGCTTAGAAGCAAAAGTTTTGAGAACCGCATGAGTAATACCATCAGGACTATCAGGCCTTAGGGTTAAGATCAAAGAGAGCAGAAATTATATTTCAGAAGAAATTACATTATTAGGCATAAATAAGTTAGATTGTGTCAAAGGTGGAGGAATATATATATATATATATATATATATATATATATATATATATATATATATATATATATATATATATATATATATATATATATATATATATATATATATATATATATATATATTCCCTCTGGTGTGCAAAAGCCAGAGGCCTACCTATTTTATCCAGAGTTGGGGAAATCTGGTCACTAAAGTCCGACGTGACACGATACACGGCGTTTAAAAGTGTGCAATTCAAAGGAAATTGGGAAAACAGATAAAGGAAGTGTGTTCCAGACTTTACAAATAGAGAGAATGTATAATTGAGCAAATCGGTAAAGTCTGGGATCGGAGAGTTGGACAGAGAAAGGATGAGAGTGCGTAGAAAGTCGATTCTCACGGGCCCTTCTCAGTGGAGAAGGTATGCGACGTAAGAGTTCAAAAGAGCAATGTCCGTTGTAATAGCGAAAGTACAGAGAGAATGGTTCAATTATCCGACGAGCAGAATGAGATTGGAGAGAGTTAGTAAGAGCAAAAGAGTTTGTCAAAAATCCCTTAGAGAAGAGCTGTATGTGTAAAATCACCCCATATATATTAGGCGTACTCAATACAGGGGAGGAACAACGCCCCTATAAAGAGCAAGCAACTGAGGTGGCGTAAAAAAATCACGAAGGCGCCTCAGAACACCCAACCTCTTAGAAGCTTGTTTAGAAAGAGAAGCAACGATATCCTTCCAAGAAAGATCACGGGGAAAAAGAAACACCGAGAATATTGAAAACAGATGAAGGTTTGAGTTGAGTGTTTTCGAAGAAGATATCATAGTTGTGTGGAAGGTTGTGTCTAGTAGAAAGATGGAGGAATTGAGTTTTTATGACATTGAAAACGACCGTGTTTTCTCTATCTCAATTTGAAATACTATAAAAATCAGAGATCAGTTGCTCCAAGACCACCTTTCTTGCGACGATTAATTGCTGCCGGGAGAGACGTCTTTCAAATTTAAAGGAGTAATGGAGAGTGGAGTCATCTGCATAATAGTGGATAGGAGACAAAGTAAAAGAGAGAATATCATTGATGAAAATTAGAAAAAGAGTTGAAGAGTGGAAATCAAAGCTTTGTGCCAGATTCTATCGAAGGCTTTCGATATGTTTAAAACCACAGCGAAAAATTCATCGAAGAGTGGAGGACCAAGAGTCAGAAAGAAGGGAATGAAGATCACCAGTAGAGCTTTCTTTACGAAAGCCATACTAGCGATCAGAGATAAGATTAGGAGAATTGAGGTGTTTCCAAATCTTCCTGTTAAGGATAGATTCGAAAACTTTATAAAGAACGAAGATTAAAGAAATAGAACAATAGTTAGAGGGTTGTGAGTGGTCCCTTTCTTCGGCACAGGCTGAATGAGCTGGAAGGGAAGGTCGAAGTGGAGAAACAGAGTTGAAATAGTTTATATATATATATTAAATATATATATATATATATTAATTTCAACCTTTTAATATATCTTCTTCAAAATATTTTATGTCAATTAACAGTCAAAACAGAAAGACGAACAGTTTTCATTTATTTTATCTAATAGTTTTAAATAAATTAAAACCATTAAAAATTGATTATGTCAAAACATATCCTTAAAAATAATTTTTGATCTTATTGTAATGATGCATCTATTCCTATAAAGTGGTCAAACGAATTCCCGAGCTTCGTAGGATGAATAAAAGGAACTACCACAAAATCCTTGTACAATGTGTAAAGTACTTGTCCTCCAGTTAGGAAAGAAGCCCAAAACCCGAAGGAGCCAACTGTCATAATTCCATGAGAGCACGAAGACAAAATTGCAAAGTCCTCTTCAGCAGTTTTGTTAACTAGGATATATATATATATATATATATATATATATATATATATATATATATATATATATATATATATATATATATATATATATATATATATATATATATATATATATATATATATATATATATATATATTATACAAGTACATACAAACATACATACTTTATGAATTGCTTTTGATTTAATTTATACAACAGTAGGTTCAAAAATATTTTTTATAAAGAGATGTAAAAGAACTTACATTATTTATATAATTTAGTTTCTACTACATTGAAATAAATTATGATTTCAGAGTTTTTTAAAAAAGGTTTATTTTGGCCTTTTTGGCCAGGGTTTTTGGTGGACAAATTAAAAAAAAATAGTAAAATTCTAAAGTGGTTCGGAGTTTGTGGAAAGATATTAATAAACCCAGGACTTCTTGTTGGTGGTGGTTGGAGGGGGAGGAGAGGGTATGAAAATACTTCAACCAACAAAGAATTGACCTAACAAGAGATATATATATATATATATATATATATATATATATATATATATATATATATATATATATATATATATATATATATATATATATATATATATATATATATATATATATATCGACACCACTCACGGGCAGAGCCCTTTTCAAGGAGGGGGCACACACAAAGGGGAAGAAAACTCATTCAAACACAGACCTAACGCGCATCCCTCAGGTGAGCACAGACGGAAGCATTGAATAATGGAAGATTAAATGCAGGAGGAAAAATAGATGATGGTAGAGAGTTCCACTGAACAGAGGTGGCTGGAAAAAGGGAGGCACCACAACGGGTTAGCCTGGGGTTTCCTACATCCACACAAAATTGGTACGAAAGTAGGGCACCCCATGTGCAACGAGGACGATTCAACGGTGGAGGAATGCGAGTAGCCAATTCCCTCGAACACCTGCCATTGTAGTACCATTAGAAAAGAGATAGGGCGCCAACATCATGTCGCAGAGAAAGGGGGTCAAGAGAGTTTGAAAGTAGGGGACAGTTAATTAATCTTATAGCTTTAAACTCAACCCTATCCAGAAGAGAGGAGGAGCCGGAGCCCCCGCCCCCCAAATGTGAGAACAGTACTTCATACAAGGGCGAATAAGATCCTTATATATTTGGAGTAACAGCTCAGAAGAAAAAAATTCTCGCAACCTGAACAGAACTCGCAGTTTTTTGAGGCCGCTTTAGAAACCATTGTGATATGTGGTTTCCAAGACAGTTTATTGTTTATGTTTAGACCAATAATGTTAATGTTATTTACAGGTAAGACGGGAGAGCCATCGAAGAGCATTGGAAAATTTTTAGGTGTTTTAGAGTGGGAGATGTGAAGAAGTTGAGTTTTTAAAGAGCTGAATTTCACAAGGTTGATACAACCATACTTTGAAATCTCATCCAGATCGGCAAGAATAGAATCGGAAAGTTGAAGACGCGAAGCAGCTCTAGAAGCAAAAGAGGGAGCAGATTTGAGATAAGTAGAAGAATGTAGAGTTGAGTCGTCAGCATAAGAGTGAACAGAGTTAGAAATACAGTTGAGAAGATCGTTAATGAAAAGTAAGAATATCTATTTGTATCTACAAATGCTAATTGAAATGGAACGATCTGAGAGAAAACTAGGCAAGAGTAAGCAAAGGGAAGGAGGAAACCCAAAGGAAGGGAGCTTGGAGAACAGCGACGCATGCCATACCTGGTTATATATATATATATATATATATATATATTATATATATATATATATATATATATATATATATATATATATATATATATATATATATATATATATATATATATATATATATATATATATATATATATTAAAGTGAAAAGGATACAATCTTAGATAATTCTCATTAAAACCCAAAGAAAATGGAATTGATAGTCAAGAATAAAAACAGTTAACTTAAATATCAATTTAAAAAAAAAAAGGTAAAGAAGTATTTCTTTCCTGGGATTGAAAAGACTAAGAAATGATGAATGGAATGCTATGACCGCTGAGCCATTCAAAAAAGCAAATTAAAAATATCTAAATATTTATGCGTACTACGAGCTTTTACATCAATTACACCGCACTACCTTTGATATAGGGCTAATCGATATCGAGAACCGTATTTAATTGTATGTCAGCCTTTAATTTTGAATAACTACAGTGTTTCATTCCTCTTGCAAGTGTTTTTTTTGTCTTCTTATCTTTTTCTAATCCTTATATATTATATATATATATATATATATATATATATATATATCTGTGGCGCTAGGCATATGGAAGGCCTTCGATAGAGTCAGACTGAAAGTTTTATTTCTAATTTTACTATATATATATATATATATATATATATATATATATATATATATATATATATATATATATATATATATATATATAAATATATATATATAACAACAAGGAACCACTTTTATAAAACGATAAAGATAAAAAACACCAAGACATTTTTAACAAAATAAAATAGAAATAAATACAAATTGGCTAAAACATGGGCATAACGTTTCGAATCTAATTAAGCTTCCTTATTCGAACGCCTCTAGACGATGAATAGCAAGGAAAAGCTCCAAGCCAACGAACTAAAGAACAAAGAGGCAAGGAAAAAAAAAAAAAAAAAAAAAACAAGCCTGTCAACGCTGTCTAAATAAATTCTTTAAAAAAGTAAACGTAAAATTGTGAAACAACTCGAAAAATCTCGGAGATAGATTAAAATTATTTTTATATTTTATAAAAAGAGACTCTACCAATCTGTTGATATTCTTTGATTTAGACAAAAATATAAAGGAGGCCCTATTGCAAGCTATAGAATGATGTTCTGTACTATAGTTGAATAAAGAATTGCTAACTTTAAAACGTCTAACATCCGCTTGGTGTTGGAAAATGCGAAAAGGGAGCGACTTCAAAGTTTCTCCAAAATAGACTGTTGCAAGTATAGCAAGAAATCTCGAAAACTCCAACGGTTCGTTCAATATTGGTGGTGTTGTTATTAATCAAATGTGTCCGGAAATGTAAATATAAGGTCGACTTCACAAATATTTCTCACAGTAAACCTAAGTTCTAACAAGCATCTGGCAAATGGAACAATAAGTCTATTGGGAACAATTCACGTGGTTGTGAGACATCAATGTTATAAAAACGTATGCGAGCCTTGCAGTTTTGTTTGTGTATATTGTCATATGTATGTCCGAGGTTGAGAAACTGTTGGTAAACATATATTAATTCATCATCTAAGTAAATAGGATCAGAAAGATTCAATGAGCGAAGAAAAGTGTTAAATATTATATTTTGTTTAATATAATCTGGGTGTTCCGAGTATGAATGCAAAAGTTGATTTTTAATTGTCGATTTTCGGTAAATTTTGAAGGACAGATTAACACCATTCTGAACTATGGAAAGATCAAGGAAAGAGATGGTATTATTAACTTGTGTTTCGTATGTAAATTTTATAGATTGTGTTAGATCATTCACACGTGTGAGAAAAGGGAAAATGGGGAAGTTTTAGGGGACAATAGCCAAAACAACATCGACATATCGAAACCAAGAAGTTACACTCGGATAAAGAGGTACATTGATCAATAAATTGATTTCATGAAATTCCATGTACAAATTTGATATAACGGGGCTCAAGCTACTACATTACCCACGCGAGCGGAGTTACGGGGAGAGAGCGACGCAGCGCGAGGAGGCGAGCGAGAGCACGAGAGCGAGCGAGGGTTTGAGGGCAGCTCTATTCACGAGAAACTACCTATCACATCTATGAAATTTTGATTGAACATGCAAAAAGCCATGTTGTTTCATGCTAAATATCTGTCAGTTTTTTACAAGGTTATTGGCAGGGGATGGGAAATCACCACTATCATACCAATTATCACGAGGGAGACAAACATATTCTACACACTATGAAGAAACTCGACAGCGATCAACATTCTGTACTTAAACTAGTTCTTGGAGAAGGCTATGATTTCTCAGATTATGTACATACACTCTTAAATATCACTATCAGTAGACATTTTACACGGAAGCTCGTGTGCACGAATTCTCTCTCTTTCTCTGGCCTGTGGTATAATTGGTGAGAACTTTTTTTAGATCTCGTAATCAAATCACTTTAAGAGTACCAAAGATCCATGGGTGCGAAAAATATTTTAGTTAACCATATTTTAAGCCTATTCATACCACTGAGAACTATTTGTCTATCTCATTTAAGAGCGCTCAACTAAATTTGTGTGAGGAGTGGTGCATTATCCACTCTTGATGGGAGTAGTCTCGGTGTTGCTCACTCACGGTGGTATTTGCTACAGTCCGTTCAGTACAAAAAGGCTCATATATCAGTAATTTCTAAACGTCTACACTTGTAACCAATTTTATGTCAGAAAGATTATTAGGAGAAGAGCCACATGTCTTTTATTAGAATGTACTATCTATAATATAATTAAAGTGGCTTTTATTCCAGACGTTTAGAGGGTGAAATATAGTTTGCTTTTACATATGAATTACACTGTACATTAAATCCACTTTTTCTCATTCTCCACTTAATTTTTACCAATACAATCTCTATTTATACTCACGTTACAGGAAATATTCTACCATCCTGAGTGACCAGAGTTGTCCATGCTGCACCGATCAATTGCTGTCTGAGTCCTCGTTCATATTGGCTCGTAGCTGTCTGAGGTTTTCTATTCATCATCTTTTATAAATTGGTGAAGAGTATTCCGTAACAGGCCCAGCTTTGATTCGTAACCAATTTAGTATTACTTAAGATGTAAGTTAAATAATATGTTCTTGAAACTCTATTCTGTTATCTATTATCTCTTACCTTTGCCTTATAATATATATATATATTCACATACTTTCAAAACGGCCGGAGTTAGTATTGGAAGTAAGTTGGCTTTCATTTTTCAAAATAACTTGGATATTGAAAATAATGGTAAGCCTATTCTGGCTATATACACACATATATATATATTATATATATAAATATATTATATATATAATATATATATAAATTTAATATAGTATATATATATATATATATATTATAATATATATTATTAATATATAATATATATTAAATATTAATTATATATAATTTAATATATATAATAATATATATATAAATATATAAAATATATATTATAATATATAATTATATATATATATATACTATTTATTTTATTTTTTAAATACAATTTAGAATAAGCATGTTTTCATTAAATATTCACTTATAGGCCTCTACTTATGAGCATTAGTATGGTAATCATCTGACAGATATTGAAGAAATCAGGGTTTTAAGTGAGTGCACTTTTGAAGTATTTATATAAGCTCTTGAAAAATATATTCTATTATTATACCTATGGTAACTGTTTACGTATACCAAGTTGGCACTAAAATATATTATATATAATATATATTATTATAATAATAATAAAACTAAAAAATAACAAACATATTTTAAGACAATCAAATAAAAGTTACCCCTTATAATATTCTTATTTGTGATTAAACTAATATATATATTTATTTATATTATTATATATAATAATTAATTATAATAAATAAAAAAAAAAAAAAAAAAAAAAAAAATTAAATTTTTTTTTTTTTTTTTTTTTTTTTTTTTTTTTTTTTTTTTTTATTTTTTATTATTTATTATAATTAGTATTATGTATGTAGTTAACTATATAATTATTTAAATTAGTTACATAAAATTCATTTTTAATTTTCATTAACTTATTCATTTGACATGTCTATACACTCCCGCATCTAGTCGGAGCAATTGCTGTTATATTACATATTTATTATATCGTTCAACTTCCACGCATTCGGACTTTGGGTCGCATTAACTCACACCATACCCCGCAATTTCTCTAGTTTTATTTTTTCTTGAATAATATAATCTATACTCTCATTTTATTCTGTTATTTTTTGAAGTCAGATATTCTCTTTGACTCAATAAGAGCGAGTAAAATATTCTCATATTATAATTTTGTTATCTTTGCCAAAATATTGTAAGAAATGATAAGAAACAGTTGAAGAAATCCCTGTTCAGCTTACAAATTAAGATACTATAAACTCTCAACCAGCCAGGGATAAATTTCAGTTAAATTTATCATATTATATATTGATCTATATTATTAATTATTTAATTATTATTATTATTAATATTATTATTATAATTATTATTATTACTTAGTGCAAAAGTCCTGTATTATACATATTAATGAGGATTCTTATTCTAAAGACGTAATATGTAATCTTTTCACTACAATAGATTAAATGAAAATGATATATCTTAATCTTATCTTCCTTCGAGTTACTCTTTGAGTACTCATATTTTAATAATATATATTAATATAATATATATATATATATAGTATATATATATACTTATATACATTATATCACAGAAATGAATTAGGATGAGTATATATTATGGAGATAGTAAAGATTTAGGATTACCCTATTATGGAGGAGTATAAGTTTTATAGTACATATTATTTTTGGTTAAGAGTCAAGCAGGAAAATAGAGAGTGAGTACTGTAAAGAATATTAATTATGAGATATACTCGTTATGGGGAATAATTACTTTGGGTAAATAAATATTTTTCCTTTTATATTACCTAACAGTTTCCAAAATGGAAAAGTATTAAGAGTAATTTCATTAATAATTCTATTCGAGGAGAGCCCTTCCATTTTTCCTGCTGATACTTACTCATTAACAAAAATGTCTTAAATGAACGTTCCGGACATCCATAGAATGCGAATATATAAGTCCCTGCAACGATTATGTAGACTATGTCTCCGTATCTTATAAAAAGGCAAATTATTTGCTTAATCCTTTACACACGAGAGAGACAGTTCACATGTTTCTCTAAATAATTAATTTAAAAACTTTCCCTTACTAGATTTAGCCTGTCTATTCTCCGATTCTATAGGACGAGTAGTCCAATACTCAACTTTTTGCTTCCTCAATCCTTCATCTCACATGTGTAAATATATATTATGGTCGTGCACTCTGTTAGTCTAGCGTTTTTCATTGCATAGCTGCATCTGCATACATTTAGAGAATATAGTGGAGATGGGATTTTGGAATAATAAGTCTAGACACGAGTGATTTCTTTAATCACTTCAACTTACCTGACATTTATGGCTCTCTCGGCGTGTATCGCTCAAGATCCCAATTCATCAAAGGAACTGATTGTGAAAATGATTGACTTCCTATCAGAATTCTGTTGGGAATACCAAATAGCATTCTCAAAACCAGACTTCTTTTTAGTTTTAACATGATAAGTTTATTAATGAAAATGTTATAAGTCTTATTCTCCTGAGACAATACGTATATCTCATCTCGCATCCTCTTGAATCGTAGCTATACTTCGAAAGAAATATATAGTATTTTTTTATATTATCACACTTCTATTAGAACATTGCCTTTTAAATGATTAATGACCCATGCATTTTATAATATATAGAGTAACATATTACATAATATATAAAATAAGAATATAATAATTACGACTATAACATTTCTATTTTTTGGAAATGAAGAGTAACCATAAGTGAAGAACTGGGGTCTATAACTTATATTCATTTACATATATCTTCAATTAATAAAATATTTTATTACTTCGAATGGCGAGATTAGTATGATTTCGAGATGTTAAGGCTTTTTCTATCTCTTTTATATCACACTACTATAATGTTGTTTAATATTATTTCTATTGAGATAACGATAATAGTTATCAAAATTGACACTAAGTAATGTTGTGAGAGACTGTATTAAAAATCAGATCGAGACTTCGAATAAAATATACTCGTTATGAGGTATAACTCGGCAGAAACGGACCCGGAAGAAGAGAGCGAAATTTATATACACGGTAAAATTAGAAAACGTTACAAACATATGAGTGGATTGACTTAAAACAGCGTTATTTTTATAAGATGTAGAGATAACACCTTTAATACCTGGCATTGACGTCATGGCTTTAGAGCAAACTTAGCAACTTATAGTTCAACTGTGTTATCCAAAATGTTATATAATTGGTATAGGCACTCAACTCGCATTTTCTAAAATAATCTTGTATCCTAACTATATATTAAAATAGAATATTATAGGGCTTAATAAGATTATCTTACAAGATATTAAATTTTTCAGCTCATGTGGACCAGTTTTTTTTTTTTTTTTTTTTTTTTTTTTATATATTTAAAATTTTTTTTTATTATACCTGTCAAATTTGGGGTCAAATATACTATTTCAAACACGTTTAATTATATAGATCATCACAGAAAAATTAGCTCGAAATCAACTTCACTAAAACTTTTCGGTAGAAAAAAAATGCACATTAATACCTATATATATACTGAAATAATTTAGTCAAGGGCTACAACACTCACACGTCTATATCCATCAATACATAAACTGACATCAATGCCATTCCAAAATTTCTGCCTCATTTTCAACACTAAAAACATTATCACACAATGAACCGACAATCTTTTGAGAGAAATTTCTTTATTAAGTTCTTGTTTTCTCTCTTCACAAATGTAATTTCTGCATCTTGGTATTCTTAACTATTTCTTAATAGTCCATCCATTTTTGGACGCAGATTCCTCAAATTTCGCGCTGAATATCATTCCAATG
>SEYY01003054.1:35000-62500 GCA_009176605.1 Armadillidium nasatum | reverse complement strand
ATATATATATATATATATATATATATATATATATATATATATATATATATATATATATTTTTTTTTTTTTTTTTTTTTTTTTTTTTTTTTTTTTTTTTTTTTTTATTTTTTTATTTTTAATTTTTCTTTTTATTGTTTTAAAAATATATTTTCAGTGTGGATTTTTGCACAACTTTTTATGGGAAAACTTAAATAACTAAGTACTTAATTTAAATATTTTTCCTGATTGTTATTGTTACTTCTCTGTTTATATATTACCCCTTCTAATATATATATATATATATATTATATATATATATATATATATTTATTATATATATATATATATATATATATATATATATATATATATATATATATATATATATATATATATATATATATATATATATATATATATATATATATATAATATATATATACAATTTTTGGATGGTGGTGGCTTGTGAGAGAAATAAAATAGACTTTATTTATCTTACGATATTTGTATTTGCATCTTTGCTCTGCTTAATATCATTGAAATATATATATATATATATATATATATATATATATATATATATATATATATATATATATATATATATATATATATATATATATATATATATATATATATATATATATATATATATATATATTTATATATATATATATATATATATATATATTATATATATATATATATATATAATATTTCTTGTTGTGTTGTTTGAAGATACACAAATTTCTTAAGTTTGTTAAAGTCAATATTGTTTATTTTATCAAATGTTGATTAATTTTTTTCAAAAGGAAAAATGGTTAGAAATTATCTACAATATTTTAAAACAACTTATCGTAACAGCCTGTATTTTCCTTGTGTTGTTTTGTTTAATGGTTTTGAAGAAACCTTCATCTACTTCCACAGCGTCTCTTCACATAGTGACTCACCTCTGGAAAAATAAAGGAAATAGTATATGTGATCATATACTTATAATATATATATATATATATATATATATATATATATATATATATATATATATATATATATATATATATATATATATATATTATATATATATATATATATATTATTGTACCATTTCCTCTGGTTCCTTTTGAAACACTTTCAGGGGAGCGACTATTCCCAAATAGTCCTTTATGAGTTGTCTATGAATTTTATAATCTAAAATTACTCCACTGGCGTTTTTGCCAAACAAGGTTTCTCAAAAAACCAGTTCCTTCATCTATCTACATAATCTTCTTCGCAATTATTATATCCTTCAAAAACACCCCACTCAAACTTTTTTCTGCTCTTAACATTTTTTATTTTCTCTCTCTTGATCTTTCTTGGAAAGAGCACATTATCTCTCTTTCTAAACAAGCTGCTAAATAGTTGAGTGTTCTGAGGTTTCACAGAAGCTTACTCTGTATAAGTGCGTTGTTCGCCCTTATATGGAGTATGCATTACATATCATAAGTGATTTCTCATATACTACATCCCTTTATAAGGTAGTCTAGGGCTTTTCATCTTGTCAATTCTCCTACTCTCCCGCTTTCCAATCTCATTCTAGACATCGTATTGTTGTACCACTCTACTTATGTTACAATCTACACTTTTAATTATTTTTTTATTTATTATAATTCTGTAGTCGTATACTTCATCCTTTTAAGGATGAAGGGAGCTCGTAAGACTCGTTTTTCCACATAATTTTATCCTTTTTAAGTCTATTTCTCTGAACCCAGACTTTTATTTTATTAACAGAGAATGCGAAGAAAATATGATGCATCATTTAGCTAAGAAAAAAGTTCCCTATTGCTCTTCAGATGGACAAACTGTTAAACCTTTGAAACCTAATGGAATCAAACTTGAAAAATTTGTATTTGATGTTTTCCAATTTGCAGAGTAAGTTAAGTAAGTTAATTTATATTATATATATATATATATATATATATTATATATTATATATATATATATATATATATATATATATATATATATATAATATATATATATATATATATATATATATATATATATATATATATATATAATATATATATATATATATATATATATATTATATATATATATATATATATATATATATATATATATATATATATATATATATATATATATATATATATATATATATATATATATATATATATATATATATATTTCATTGTTTGTCATATAGTGCTTAAAATCAAGTACTTATAAATTAAGAAGAAAAATTAGCTTATCTCACAATTGGGGAGAAATTCGATTTCTTTTCTCAGTGTAAATGTTTATTGCATGGCTAAACATTCTTTCACTAAGAACATTTTAACAAGGAGTAGACAAGTATTTATTTTTTTTTTTGCTAGGTCAGGAAGAGAACTTTGTTGATGTTTAGACTAATTCTCTTTCCACCACAAATAGAATCATCTGGTTTATCGTCTTTTACTGATTTTCTTTCCATAACTGGAGAGGAAAAGTAATTCTCTACATCATTATTAATTTCTTTTTCAAAATTTTTCTTTTTAAACTTTTTATGCCATTTGCTTCTTATCTATCTCTTTTAGTCTTTCTCATGAAGAATATCTGAACCCTCTCTATTTGTTCATTTTCATTAGATGATTACTTGTGCAATATTTCATTTAAGCATTCCCAAAAGGCAAAATAAATTTCTTTTATGAACGTCTATTTATATATATATATATATATATATATATATATATATATATATATATATATATATATATATATATATATATATATATATATATATATATATATATATATATATATATAACTTAAATTGATTAGCAGCCAATAGCTTTAGGTTGCTCTCAGAGTTTGAAGAATAAATAATAAAAAGTTTTCTGTTCTAAAAGTCTTTGTAACATGTTTAGTTCCACTTCGTTTCTATATCTTGTGTACTTTCAGGAATTTCGGGATTTCGTTTAAATTTGCTAATATATATATATATATATATATATATATATATATATATATATATATATATATATATATATATATATATATATATATATATATATATATATATATATATATATATATATATATATATATATATATATATATATATATATATATATATATATATATATATATATATATAAGCTTGTCTGTCAGTTTTATGTAACATTGATATGAAATTCTCACAAACAAAAGAATTCCACTGATAAATTGGTGAAAATTACAGAATAGAAAAAAAAGTATATTTTTTTCCCATTTTTTCGTAAAAGGTGTTTCTAGATAGAACACCTCCTCCTATTTATGTTCTTTCTACAAGCTTATTAACGTTTTTATATAATCCTTTCTATTTTTCTCTTTATTGGTTCCATAACTTGAATGAAATATTGATAACCCTTTCTGCCTTTGTTTACACAAATTGCCTTTCAAAATCAATTATTTTGTAAATTGATTGTTTAGTTAAATCTCGCAATTCATTGAACTTTTTTCTTTACCTTCCTGTAAAGTGAAAGAAAACAGATATCAGTAATATGCTTTAAAAATGTATTCTATAGATTTACGTTATTGTGTTTATGTATTAATATATTTATACAATAAGTAAAATTGCTAATGAGCTTATTTTTTCATGAAATCTTTCGGATATTTCAGTAATTTAGCTGTTTGGGAAGTCATTCGCGAAGACGAATTTTCACCTTTGAAAAATGCTGATGGTGCAGAAAAAGACACGCCTTCCACTTGTCGCTACGCCTTATTTTCCCTTCACCACAGATACGTCCTTAATGCTGGAGGAACATTAGTAGATGCTGAAGGAGAGCCACTCCCTTTGATTCCTAGGTAAGAGTAGTATAATTAATAGCCTCAAAGCGGGTATTTAGTAACATATAAAATTGAAAATGGAGAATCGTTCGATCTGAAGGTGAAGAGCATGAGGTTAATTTATATAGCTAACTATACCATTATCATAATAGTCTGTCACATAGCTAAGCTTATTATTAAAACTTAAAGTAAAAACTAATTATTCTTCGCTTTTTTTCTGCTTTTAATAATTTGTTTCTAAAATAAAATTTTTAATAAATTTTTTAGAAATTAAAATATATTTATTTTAAATTTTTAAAATCTCAAGGCTATATATATATATATATATATATATATATATATATATATATATATATATATATATATATATATATATATATATATATATATATATATATATATATATATATATATATATATATATATATATATATATATATATATATATATATATATATATATATATATATATATATATATATATATATATATATATATATATATATATATATATATATATATATATATATATATATATATATATATATTAATTTGTTATAGTGTTTATGGCAAATTTACTCTTCAGCTAGGTGAAATAAGTAATCATCATGTAAGAAGGATGTTGCTTTAATATATTGCATGCAAGCATTGTATCGTCATGAAATAATTGAATATTTGTTAATATTCGATACGGAGATAAGCGTTCGTTCTCATGTTTTAGAAAATTAAGTAATAGAAAGTATGAATTAGGAATTTTCTCATGCTGTCAGCATTCCACCAATATGTTGTACACTGAGGCTTTGTTACAACGAACAAGTTCCACCTTTTGGACTTCATTCCTTATTGGTGAAAAGAATGAGTCAGCATATATGAAGACAATCAAGAATTGCAAAATATTTTATGCTTTTCTGGGTGAGATTGTCCATCATTTTAGCTATGGTTTGATGGCAAAACGACATATCGTATGGGAGGTAAACACAGTTGATCTCCCTTATGGTTTGCCTTTTTTTTTAAAATTTATGAGAAGAAAGTTTGCTGCTTCATCAACATTATTGTTACTGTTACCTTTCATTCCCACTTCGGAACCCCCCCCCCTTCCCCAGAAAAAATTTCACCGTGATACCTGTCCATCTCTTTTTACAAATTAATGAGTTCATAAAACCGTGGGTGCTTCCTGAGTCTTTTTAGAGTTAAAAATTTCATGTTAAAAACATTTTGTAAATAACAGACCTTCAGTAATTGTTGATGTATTCTTGTACTGTAATACTGATACAGAAAACTTGAAACACATAATAGCTGCTCTCACCCCTTTGACTGCTTTAGACCCATCTGTTTAGGCTGAAGGGAAAAGATCCTTTGTGAGAATAGATATGCGATTCAAAAGTGCAAAGGAGCTCCTGGAGTAGACATTAATCCTTTGTTATTATATATATATATATATATATATATATATATATATATATATATATATATATATATATATATATATATATATATATATATATATATATATATATATATATATATATATATATATATATATATATATATATATATATAAATTTCAAAGAAAAATAACGATTTAAACGGTATTTTTTTTTTTTTTTTTTAAATAAGAATCGTTATTCTTTTTTGATTAATACAAAAGTTTGTAAGTAAAATGCACTTTCGTATGTCGTAAATATTTGTTTGAAGTTTAAATAACTGATAACTGTTGAAAATTAAGAATAGAATCAAGATAGTGATAGTTTTGTTTCGTAGCATAATCATACCGAACTTGCATCATTCTGAAATGGGTTCTTATTATACTTTGTAACATACGGAGAAGTGTAATAAAAATTCTTATTCTTTTTTATCACTATATTATAAGTTATATGTAGGCTTTATTTGTCTTATATTAAAGTATTAATGAGGCTTTAATGCACTTTAGAATGGATGCACTTAAAGTGTCTCTTGAAAAATTAGATGTGAAAAAGTTTTGTAAGTTATGTACAGTTTTCTTGTCCCTTTAAAATGGCTTTCTTTCCTGTATCGATTCTCAAAATTGGTATCACTGCATTATCTGTGTTATCGTTATTTAATAATTATAATCGTAAAGTTTTGAATGTTATTTTGATAACTAAACTTATATCTAAAAATTATTCAGCTAACAATTTAAAAATATTTTACCAATTCTCATGGTTTTACATGGTGAAATCGCCTTACCCTGCATTTATCTTGCTTGGAAATTTTTTAAAAAGGTTATGCATGCTTTTATATGGGGAGAATTACTTTTTCTGTAGAACGGTAGTAATTCTAGTTTTTTTTTTTTTTTTTTTTTTTTTAACTTTTTTCCTTTAAGCTTTTTAAAACTCGATGGTAACGTAATTCAATTGCATTTTTAGGCATGAAAATTACTCATTCAGACACTGGTCAAGGTATGTCAAAAAAAAATAAAGAAAATTGATCTTAAAACCACATTCGTGTGATTTTTCGCACAGTTAAAATATTTAAATGCATAGTGTTTTTTTGCGGGTTGAAAGCACCAATTTTTTTTAAAACACATTGAAAGCCAAACAAATTTTAACATATGCTTTGTAAAAAATATTCTACACTACTATACTCCTCTTTTAAACTTAATTTTTAAAGGTCAAATTATAAAATTTAAATCCACTAACCTTCTAAATGCATGACCTATTTCTCTTTCATTTTTTAAATTTTATTGTGTATAATTTTTTTTGTTTATGTTTTATTTCAGTTTTTGTTTTGTTTTTTTGTTTTTTTCTATTATTTTTAATTAATGCATGATTTTTTATTTTCTGTTGAGAGTTTTTTTTTTTTTTTTTTTGTATTTTTAAAGTAATGTATATACAATTCTTCATTTTTCTTTATTTTATTTTTAAACCTCCGTCCTTCTGTACCTTCTTTGTCTACTGTAGCCCCGCCAGCTGCTCCAAAGAACCCACAAAACAACAACCCAGAATTTAACAATAATGAAAATTCGTAAGTATTTTCATAACCTTCCTCTACTTCAGTCACTTGCTTCTCAAATATGGTGGTGGGACTATATATATATATATATATATATATATATATATATATATATATATATATATATATATATATATATATATATATATATATATATATATATATATATATATATATATATATATATATATATATATATATATATATATATATATATATATATATATATATATATATATATATATATATATATATATATATATATATATATATATATATATATATATATATATATATATATATATATATATATATATATATATATATATATATATATATATATATATATATATATATATATATATATATATATATATATATATATATATATATATATATATATATATATATATATATATATATATATATATATATTTTTTTTATATATATTTATATATTTATATATATATATATATATATATATATATATATATATATATATATATATATATATATATATATATATATATATATATATATATATATATATATATATATATATATATATATATATATATATATATATATATATATATATATATATATATATATATATATTATATATATATATATATATTATATATATATATATATATATATATATATATATATATATATATATATATATATATATATATATATATATATATATATATATATATATATATATATATATATATATATATATATATATATATATATATTATATATATTATATATATATATATATATATATATATATATATATATATATATATATATATATATATATATATATATATATATATATATATATATATATATATATATATATATATTGCCGCTACCGTACATAACGATACTATCATAACGTTACGAAAATAAAAATATGTGCAGTGTTCTCAGGTCACCAGCATACTGATTCACTTATTAAGATATGCTGACCTTGTTTTATCATGTGGATTTATGTGTATTTGGGTCTTAGAATAAAATTGCTTAATTTTTTTTAATATTTTAAATGATACTTTTTATAATGATTTTTTTTTTTTTTGGCTCGAAGAGTTAAAGGACGGTATTTCTTCAAAAGTATTTTTGTTTTCCACAAAGGGAAACTCCTTCGCCACTTCTATATGAAAGCGACTCTTTCATTTTTGTAGTCTCCTTCACAGTTATATGACCATATCCATGGTTCCTTAGATCAAACTGGTTATGCAGTTTGGTTGTTTTGCTGGAAAGTAAACTGAACCTTCGAAACTTTTAAGGCACACTTTTCACAAAAAAAAAAAAAAAAAGAAAACTCGCATTGAGGTTTTCAGGTATTTAATTTTATCTTTAAATTTATAGAATGCTCTAGACCGGATAGACCGTGCTGTACATAGAACTCTTTGGTGGGAAAAAAAGTGAAGGGAACATGTCCCTACCAACAACGTTTGAAAATATTTAAGTAGGAAATATAGAGAAAAGGATGATTTAAAATAATTTATATTCAGTCTGTCCTAATAGGGGGAGATTGTTTTGAAAGACATTTATTCGAAAGATGTATGACAAAATATTTCAGAAGAACAGATCTCATTGTAATATTGCAGAAAAAATTGTTGTCACCAAAAGTAGGTGAATTGATGATGCGAAATACTTTTTCAGAAGACTTTATGAGTAGATTAATTATATATTAATTATATAATTTATATATAATTAATCTGTAAGATAGCAGTTGATATGCTGTGAAGAAAAAAAAAGTATAGAGATTCATCGTACTCTTATCCTTCTTTGCTGGGTCTCTTGCCTTGTGAAAATACTCAGAAATGGTGATGTTAATGTTGAAACATTTTGTGAGCTTTTTCCCCATGTTTCAAACTTTCTATGACTCAGAATTTTTCACAGATTCTTCATCATATCTTTGCAACTGTTTGAAAAGTTATCCATTTTCTTCCACTTACTTCTCGAGTCATTACTGGGAATGGTCCGTTTATAATTTCGGTGACATTCTAAAGTATAGGCCAATAGGCCCAGACGCTGCTGTTAGTTAACGATTAGCCCAGGTTTGAAGTTATGATGTAAACCGTAATTAATCTTTAATGGCATTTATAGTTTTTTTCCGACACCTTTTTACAAGACCAATTTTTTCGCTACCCAATATCAGTTTTATAAAATTCATTGTACAATAAAAGTATATAACATTAATAATGTTACTACATTTACAAAAAATTTACTAAAAACAAAAAAAAATTTGCAACGTTAATCCCTTTGGGATACGATTCATTATGAAATTAAAAATTTAATTTTACTAACCTGGAAATTAAGTACTTATAACAAAATTGAAATACATCTTGTTTATAATGGTCTCTGACAACATTGACAAAGGTTTTTACCAGGGCTTCAACTCCGAAGTCAGACTCGAACTCCGTAATCGTACGGAAAAAAAAATTGCTCCAACTTTACAATAACTTTTTTTTGCAATAATTTTTTCTCCTGCGCCCCTCAAAACTTTGCCACTTCGCAGCTCTTGTTTATACAATTATGACATTTATCAGATGTCGCCACTTTCATTGTAATAAGCGAGATAGGAACAAAATGTAAATAAGAGGAAGACAACTTTTCCTGTTCTGGTTCAGTGTTTTTATTTTATTTTTTTTAGAATTTTATATTTATATAAATATTTCCTTTCTCGTTTATTATTTTTTGTGCATGTTTAAAAATACAGAAATGAACGGAGCAAAAAAAGTTTGTATAGTATATATATGAAAGCTTCGCAACACATCTTGCACATATTCTGCGAACACGAACTTTTTTTTTTTTGTCTGTGAGCACACTGGTAAGTTTCAATATTAAACTAAGATATTTTTCTTCACATTGTGCATTTTTGTGACAGTAGCAACTAGACGGATGACAGTCTTGCATCTAATCAAAATTTAAAGGCATTTTACGTGTTTTTAATGAGATGCATTACAAAATTTCATATGTAAATTTAGAACAGTTTTGAATGTTGGGGAAGTGATAAAGTATCAGATATATAGTTTTTTTTAAAAATGAAAAACATAGAATCATTAGAATTTTTAAGGTAAATATTTTCATTTCCATTTTTAAATTTTCATTAGGTGTATTGTAAATACCATACCATTTTTCCCCTAAGACATTACATATCAGAAGATGTAAATTTTGATACATATGTTTGAATGTTTTGGTTTTTATACAGTTTTGATACACGCATTTTACAAGTTAAAAAAATGTATATTAATTGAGGTACCAAAAATAATTTAAAAAAACTACATTGTTTAAACGCAACTATCTAAATCTTGAAATGGGATCTCATGCAACGTTTAAATATTAATGGGACTCACTAATTCCATATGAAACATACAAATTTTAATGTTAAATTATTAACCAATTCGTCAACTAAATGAACATGCAAAACCAAATCACCACATTCATCCACTAAACCTATTAATAGTGGTGTTCCTGTTCCTTAGGGATCTGTCCTATCCCCAACTCTTTTTCTATGTTTCATTAATCATATTCTCTCCGAAATTTCATCACCTATCCACACATATGCCAACGACCCTATCCTTCATTTTGAAATACGTCCCACCAAACTTTAATTAATTGATGTTAGAAGGGTGACTGGAACAGCTTACCTCGAATAATTCTCCCATTTTCTATTTGGGGTAGAGATTAAATTGTTATTTTCAACGCCTCAAAAGCTCAGTTACTCCATCTTTATACTCGACATAATCTTCCACACAGCTTTAACATCTTCGAAAGCATTCAACTCACATCTTCATTTAGTCCTAAATATTTTTAATATTTCTTTTTCTCGTGATTCTTCTTGGAAGCATCACATTACTTCTCTTTCTAAACAAACTTCTAAAAGGCTTAGTGTTCAGGTCGCCTTCGTAATTTCTTCGTTACCCCAGTTTCCTGCTCTTTATAGGGGTGTTGTTCGCCCCTTTATGGAGTACGCCTCACACATTACATCTGGGGTGGATTCCACACACACAGCTCTCCGTGAAAAGGTGGAGTGTATTTGTTTTCGTCTTATCAACTGTTTTGATATCACTAAACTCTAATCTAATTTTGCCTGTCGAACTGTTGCGTCACTTTCTCTATACTATCGATATTACAGTGAACATTGCTAATCTGAACTCTCCAGTTGCATACCATCTCTATTGAGAAGGGCTTGTAGGTCACACCTTTAGCACAACTTCATCTTTTCTCTGTCCAACTTTTCGACTCGAGACTTCACCGCTATGCTAAATGTAACGTGCTCTACTAGTAATGTCTGGAACACACACTATCAATTTTCTCCAACTTCCTTTGACTTTTACACCTTGCAAACGTTATTTATCGAGGCATGTTGGTCTTTAATTAAATTTGATCAAGATTCCGCTTTTTCCCAACTCTGATTAAAGTTATTAGACCTCTGGCCTTGGCCCACCAGATATATATATATATATATATATATATATATATATATATATATATATATATATATATATATATATATATATATATATATATATATATATATATATATATATATATATATATTACTATGATTCTAACTTGGTGAGGTATAATCGGTTTCAAACTTCAAGGCAAGACATTTTTTTTTGGGTGTGTGTGTTTGTGTGCTTTCTTCCTCATAACTCGTTGTGTTCTCAATGGGAAACCAGATTTTTATATGGTTCTAGAATTTTGTGATACAGCAGGGTTTTCTTATTTTTTTTGTGGGGCTTCACCATATTGTCGGTTATGTTTGTGTTCCAAATGTCATTTTCTTTTAAAATTATTTCATGCTAGAACCTAACTGGGAAGATCATTAAATCGCTTTTGTGAACTAATTTTAAGATTAAATATTTTGAAATAAAAATGTTTGACATATTTAATTATTTTAAAATTATTTTTAAATGAAAAGTTTGACTTTTAACTTTAAAGTATTTATTATTTAAATAAGCATATATTCAATTTTTTAAGAACTCTATAACCATTTAAAAAAAAAATAAAATAAATAAATCAGGCATTTCGCATTTTCATAAATACTGAATCTTAGAGGGATGTGACAGGAACTTCTTAAATATATATATATATATATATATATATATATATATATATATATATATATATATATATATATATATATATATATATATATATATATATATATATATATATATATATATATATATATATATATATATATATATATATATATTTCAGCCAAAAAGAACTAAGCTGGGATGAGTGCAAAGTAGTAGTTGAAATCTCTCCATTGGTTTCCTATGCTGGAGAAGGGCTTGCTGACCTGGTCTCGGGGAAGAAATTTCAGTGTCCTTTGGTGCTTGAGAAAATACAGAAAGACAACTGAAGAAAACAGAATTGGATGAGATTTATCCAATAAATAATTTACGTTTTTTTTTTAATTAAAGTGAAGAATTTAAATTATAAACTTGATTTATCGAATTTTTTTTTTTAACAGTTTTAAATTTTTTATTTTTAAGATTTTTTATACAAGTTGTTAAAATCTAAAATGTTTTATTTAGTACTGTTATGTGAAAAAAAAAAAATTTATTCCTATATTTGTTACTATTATGTGAAAAGTTTATTAGACGATTATTAGTTTTTATATTTTGTCTTTCATGCATTTTTGATGCATTTATTCACAGCCAAATTAGACGAGGCGAGGAATAGACGTGCGTTCTTTAACATTTAAAGGAAAAACTATGGTAAGCATGTTTCAATTTATTCCAATTCTTTTACAATTGAATGGGACCACATATTCACTGAATCCTTACTTTTAATATGGATTTTTTAAACATTAAAATTATCTAGTCGTTTTAATTTTTATCAGTTTATATATAATGTATTAAATAAAGGACAGCACTCAATTTAAGAGACTGAAGCTTCGAAAGAATTCCATAGTTTATAAATGTTAATATAGAAGAGTTTTAAAAAACAATGGAAAAAAAATCAGAAGGAATTGAAATCCAAAAACATTTTATAAATAAAATTTTAATAAAGATTTTTGGCAATTATTATTATTATTAACCTTTAATTCTCAATCTTTTCCTACAAATATCGACGAAGCCAAGAAATCTTCTTCTTCGTTTTTATCTGGTTTAAATTCTTGCTTCTTCTTCTTCTTCTTTTCTATTGATTTTTTAAATTTTTCATCTTTCTGTTTCTTTGTTAATTTTTTACGATTTTGAAATTCTTCTTCCGTTAATTTCTGCTTAAAATATTTTTTGAAATTTTCCTCGTTTTCTTCATTACTAACTTCCTTTTGATTTCGTTTGTTCATATGTGCTTTTAAATATGCGTCAGTTTCTTTATTAACTTGAGAAATTTCGGCACCCATTCTCTTCTTGAATACTTGTCTTTCATATTCTAAACGTTGATTCAAATGTTCCCACTTAAATCTAAGTGTGTAAAATAAATAAAATTAATCAATTTTAATTTTAAACTTGTCAAAAATTTTTTATCCCTTATTAGAAAAATGTATATTAAAAGTTTTTAATTTAAGGTTTAAAATTAAATTTGATACATACAACTTAAACTTATTCCTTTATTTATATTTTCAGTGTAAAATGTACGATATTTTTATAGTACTTTTCTAAAGGATTAGTTTATGCATATGCAATTCACATGTACCAATATAAAAAACTTTAATATTTATCTTATTTTAGAAATCTTTATAAATAGTTTAAAGTACGTGTGAAAACAGAAAGGAGCTGGGTTTCTGGTTGTGAATTCCATTTTTCTCCGCATATACTCCTATTCAATTAACAGCTTTTATATTGAACAATGCATGCATAAATATTATGAAAAGGGAATCTCTTCTCAGTCTTAGCAGAATTTTAAAAAATTTCTTGTATTTTCCGAAGTGTAATGGATGATTTAAAAAGTATTTGTTTTTGTACAACGGTGAATAACTTCCTAGCTTACTCATAACTCTGAGCACGCAACTGAATCATTTCTTTTCTGTATGTGCGTTACAGTCCTAACTTTTTTTATGTTCGTTTAGAAAAACGATGTGATTCAAAAAAAAAGAAAATGCCGGAAAAATGAGAACAAAAGTGCAAAAACTGAAGAACAGAATACGGGATAAAACGAAACCCACAGAAACGCCTATTTATACTATTAATTCATTCCAGTACAAAAATAACTAAGAAACGGCAAAGTAAAATTTTAGTTTAAAGAAATTGTTTACCAGCATTACTACTGGCTGACTGCTGCTGTTGTAGTTTTTTTTTTTTGTTTCATTCCAAAACATTTCCAAAACTTTTCATTATTTGAGATAATGGATGAGTTTTCCCTTTCAAAGAGATTGTGAAAACGTTATTGCTGAGAACAATTAAAGAACAGGGAATGCGAGAAAGGAAGGTTCGTTTTCTTTTTGAATATGCTTTATAGTTCTTGTTTTTCAGATATGTAAATATATATTTTAAAACTCAGCAAGGAGTCGTAAACTTTTCAGAGAAAATGAAAGTATGAAAAATAAAAATTATGAGATTAGAATCGTAGCTTTTTAACTTGAATTAGAAACAAAATTTTAAGGTATTGTAATGCCTTACTATTTTAAGTATTAAAATAAAAATGATTATAACCCAAATTTGTCAAATGAAATCAGTAAAGTGGCCCAAATCTATTTTAAAACATAAAACTATTACAACTTAGGTAAATTATTATTAAACAACATAGTCAACATGTTTTGAACTGCGAAAATATTCTTAATGATAAATGAAAATTTATACTAGTTAAAAATGTTTTATCACTTTGGTTAAAGCCAACCTGCATTTCCACTTTTAACCAAAATTGAAAGTAAAGCAGAAAAGCTGAAAACCAATGAAAATAATTCTCCGAACTTTAACACAGACTTGCTAAAATGAAATTCGAAAATTTATTTTATAGAAAGTTTTAAAATTAAAAATAAAAGTAATTTACTAACTAACGAATTACCACAAATATAAAACTTTACACCTATAATAATTTACCTGGGTAAATATTTGATGTTCCAAAGAAAGTCATGATTAGGATTCCTTTTCTTCCCTCCCACTGGTTCATTATTTAATAATTCTTGAACATATTTTGCTTTTCTCTTGCTTTTATATTCTATCCATCCTTCAGAAAACTTTCCCTCTGAAAGTAGGTGTCCAACGTAAATAAATAAATAATAATAATAATAAAATTTAATAATAATCAACAGTTATACATTTTTTTTATACAATGTCATATAGTTGAAGGTTTCTTCCCCCTATCTACTTTTAATAATCTTACTCCCAAAGACTAAAATTATTCATTCGTTATTTTTAATTTTCGTATATAAAATCCTTTCCACTTGAATATTCATAATACCCAATCCTCTTTGTTTCAATCTCTTGCTTTCTCATAGGCTTGATTTTGAGCACTGGTTTCTTATAAATTTTAGAAGTATTGCAGAAGAAATTTGCTTGAAACTATCATTCACCATTTATTTTCAACCTCATCTATATTATATTTTTTTTCCTTTTTATCCCTTGTTTTTATATGTACTAATCAAGGATGGGGAGTCGATAAAAATAAATAAATAAAAAAAATAAAATTAAAAAACATTAATTATATGTAGATTATCTGCCATTTCGGGAGAAATTCAAAAAAAATTTTCTCAGTATAAATGTTTCCTGCCTGGCTAAACATTCTTAAACTAAAAACACTTAACAAAGAGCAAAAAGTATTTTCTAGGTCAAGAAGAAAGCTTTGTTAATATCTAGACTTATTCTCTTTCAACTACATATACGATCTGGTGTATCGTCTTTTGCTGATTTTTTTTTCAATTAAATGGATAGGAAAAGTAATTCTCAACATCAATACATTTGTAACACAATTTTGCTCCTGGCTGGCGAGTGTTACTACTTCCTAATTCCTTTGATCGCTAAACGTATGGAAAATACTCATTTTTCCTTTGAAACTTGGCTTTTGTAGCTTGTATGAAGAAAAATCTTTACAAACCGTGGCTTCTTTTCGGTATTTCTATCTAATTTTGGACTAATAATAAAAATACAGTCAACTTCATATATTTGATTCAAAGTTGAAGGGAAACGAATAAAAAAGTTAGTTTTACGACATTTGCGACTATAATGCAAATTACTTTTCCTTATAAGCCCCCAAATATAGTCTACCATCGTGTTTTCACTGTAATCTTAATATCTGTGTTCAAAGTTTAGTATATCTTAGTGGAAACGTTCCTCTTGCTCTTCTGAGTATGCTCTCTGAAATGTTTGACGTTTTCTTTGAGTGGTAACTCGGACACCGTCATCCAACAAATCCCACTCTTTCAGCCTTAAAAGCAAAAGCTCAGCATTTGACATTGTTAAGCTAAGGTTATTAAGGTCTCTCTGATTTGGAGAGTATAGATTCATTTCTACCACCTGCATCTCTGGAATTGTAGTCTATATTCTCAATAAAATTTTAATCCTCTGAATTATTGATAGGTGAGCTCTTTTTGGAGGAGTAGGTACAGGAATATCTGCACTGTGTGGTACTGATGCATTGAAGATGAAAGGTTTGGTTAGTATATTCGGGTTGCTTTTTTTGCCACCTCTTCGCTTGGAAGGATCCACAATGCCAAAGTAACAGTAGGTTGGGTGATCCATTGGCTTACGAAAAATTCTTGGAATGGCAACTCCATGGCTAAAGGAAAAAAATTTTTTTAACCTACAATTACTTCATAATATCCATTAAGAATTTGCTCTTCATACAAACAACAATTATCTTGCCTTTCAAAGTTTTTTCGCAGTATTCACAAGCAACATAAGGTGCCCTGGATACGTCTTGATCCTACAGTTTCTACCTAAGACCTGGATGAGGGATGAAACCAGAGCCTTCATGTATACTATTCAATCATTCTACCACAGTGGCAAACGGAATCAACCTTCCACTGAGAAAAAGATGTGGAGTTTATTAATTTGAATTTCTGGAGTAAAGGTCTACTGCAATTAAATCTGCTATTCTTTTTTATTAACTAACTAATACTTTACGCTTTTATGGCATATAGTGAAAGTAAAACGTTTTTGCTTTTATATTGAAACACAGGTAAAGAGATATGCACTAGCTGTAGTACAAAACAAGTACATAAGATGACCCCATTTCGCCATGTTAAAAATACCCCTTTTTATATGATATTTAAAATGAATGTTGTTATATATATATATATATATATATATATATATATATATATATATATATATATATATATATATATATATATATATATATATATATATATATATATATATATATATATATATATATATATATATATATATATATATATATATATATATATATATATATATATATATATATATATATATATATATATATATATATATATATATATATATTTTTTTTTTTTTTTTTTTTTTTTTTCATGACACAAAGCAATGCGCATTCACACACACAAAAAGTAGGAAGTAAAGAAAGACAATCGACTCCCCAGTCCTTATACTAATAGTTTAATACCTTCAAAGAGCTAAAAGTAACAACAATAGAGAATAAAAACTTTCCATATGTCTTCAGAGACAAAATATCAGTTCAAGATCTCCACAAACTAATGTGTTTTTCTGACTATTTCTCTTCATAAATTCGAGAAATAAAGTTCTATGAAGACATTGCATATCAATGTCACAACATCTTATAAGTGCTATTTTTCTCACATTTTGAAACTTACCTAATACTACTCTTATAGAAAGAATACTGAATTCATTCAAAATGTTACCTTAAGTATCATACCTATGAAAATGCTATCCATAAGTTTTATGCTACTGTTCTGAATTCTTTTAAAAATCTTAGTATTTCCCTGCTTAATTACTGCACAGAAATATTATAAATAAGTTATAATTTAAATATTAAAGAAATGTCAACCCTATATCAAAGTGAAATAAAAGGAAACTTACTTCCATTCGGTGCCTGGAAATAAACTCTCCCAATCTGTCCAAATTTACCAAAGTAATCCCTAAGAGCTGGAATATTCATTCTTGGAGGAACAGTTGAAAGATATAGTATTCCTGGTTTTCTTCTTTTAACTCCAGTAGTACATACTTCATTACCAGATATAGTTTGAATCTCCATTTTTAAATTAACTAAAAGAATAGAGAAAAGAAAACGTGATATTTTATATACTAGGAAAATATTTTGTTTAGCTACTTTTTACTTGCTTTAATATAATTAATTTATTCATAATTAATAATACATCATCACATATGTAGAATGTCTGCAACATATTATGGGCCTCCATTAACATTTATGGAGAAGACGTGAAAAAATAAATAAATAAATACAAAAAATAACTTAGAACAAAGTCAGAGTAAGCAAAGAATTGGGGCCCAAAATTCAAATATCTTTGATTATAGCTATTGGCAGTATAGTATATATATATATATATATATATATATATATATATATATATATATATATATATATATATATATATATATATATATATATATATATATATATATATATATATATATATATATATATATATATATATATATATATATATATATATATATATATATATATATATATATATATATATATATATATATATATATATATATATATATATATATATATATATATATATTTTTTTTTTTTTTTTTTAAATTTTTTTTTTTAAATTTCAACTTTCAAAAGGTGCCAAAATAAATATATTTTTTGAGAAATATGAACCATCCTGAATATTTTTGTATGAATAAGTATATGGAAATATGAAAATTAATGTTTAACAAATTCTGGTATATTGATGATGATAAAAAAAAATTAAACTGGGGTATATCTACCAACTGCATATGATTTAAAAATAGCTATACAATACAGTAATGCTTGTTATTAATATAAATGGCCAAGACTACTTATTATTGATTATCTAAAACAAAATCTGAAGGAAAACAAGCTTGTTTTGACTGAAATATTCAATAAAAATCAAAGACATGTATGGGAGTAAATTTTATCCAGATATTTCAGCACATTCCCTTTGTCAAAATGACTTGATAATTGGACTGTAGATAGATAAATCACCAATATTTGCTTTGTTATGAGTTTTTATGTCTACTACCCAAAAAATTGTATGCCAACTAATACCCATATTCATAAAAACTGAAAACTTTTTCATATAAAAAAAAACTTATTTTTGGGCATAACTTTTTTCTATCATCCTAGTTTATGTAAGTTTTAGAGGTTGTATGGTTAGGTGCGATACACATTTTTTATTCACAAAATTTTTTTGGAATAAAATGCAATTTTGATGGTGCAAGAGAAATTTTTTTTTTTATTCATTTCCCATGTACAGCACCCAAATGGTTAGTATTGAAAACATTTTTAAAAATAAAAAATATGTAACTTGCTCAACTGTAAAACCTCTGAAAAGTAATTTTTATACAAAATCACTTTTTTGCTATGCATGAGAAAAATTTCAAACTATTGGTATTCTCATGTACAGCAGCAAAATGGTTGAGTTTACAAAAGAAGTTTCCAAATAAATAATATGTATCTTGCCTATCCATAGAACCTTTGAAAACATTTTTGTATACTCAATCATTTTGGTGCTGTGCAGTATAAAACTTTTTGAAATTTTCCCATGGTTGAGTATAAAAAAAATTTCAGAGGTTGTACAGTTAGGCAAGATACACATTTTCTTATTTAGAACAATTTTTTGTGTACCCAAACATTTTGCTGGTATGCAAGGGAAATATTTTGAAAAATTTCCCATGCACAGCATCATTTGATTGGGTATACAAAAATTATACAAATATAAAATGTGTATCATCAAACTATATAACCCCTGAAAATTTCATGAAAATCTGATTATAAATATAAAACAAAAATATTTTCTGGTTAATTTTACTGTGTAGGGGTTAGTTTTAACCCATTACTGAACAACCTGAATATTTTCTAATATTATAATAATATAATTATTATAATAAATATGCAAATGTATGGCACAAGGACCTTGTCTACTGGGGGGCAGACACCCATAACCCTCAACCTATGAGTGGTTGTATTTACTTTTCCGTGCTTAAATATATTGTTTTCATGCATTTCAACATATTTAGTCTTTATATTTTCAATAAATATTCAATAATCACCAATCTGTAAGTGGTGGTGAAATTTATTTTTCAAATCTTAAATTTTGTGATCTTTACGAATTTCAGTATACTTTGTCTTTATATTTTAAATATAGTCAAAATACAGTATTGTGCTGTATATGTGTATATATTTGAACTTTTAATGCCCTTTGAGAACAGATTCCCAGCATAGATCCAAATGTAAAGAGCAGTAATTTAGTTTGCTGCAATTTAGAAAAGCAAATAGTATGCTAATGGAAAATTTACGAGGAAAGAACCTAAAAAATTTTAGTCTACTCTGGAGAAATCTTTTTCTAAAATGCGTAAATTAAAAAAAGCAGAAAATAAATATTTACGTAATTTTAATTTTTTTATTTTTTATTTTCCTTATATGTTATTTATGCATATTACAATATTTTCGGGAAATATTTTTCATTTTTTTATTTCAATATTGGATTAAGAACCAATTATAATTTTTACTATTAGTTTATGTTTGATTAACATGGTAATATTGGTGACCCAATTAATTATGTTAATTATTTTATATATATATATATATATATATATATATATATATATATATATATATATATATATATATATATATATATATATATATATATATATATATTTATATTAAAATTAATTATTAAAATTATTTTATTTTAATAAAGTTATTTCACAATTTATAGAAAATTTTAAAAAATTTTAAAATCTATTTTCATTTCTTTTTAAAACAAAATAGTAACAGCAATGTTGGAAAATTACTAAGTACTAAAAAAAAATATCAATAGTAATTTTTGAAAGTTGCTAAATACCAAATCTAATTAATTAATAATAGATAAACAATAGACAGTCATTTCCATATTAAGAGTATTAATATTCTCTTTATTATATATATACTTTTCTGTTAAATAAGTGCATAGAATGCAATTCAGCATATTTTGACTCTATACTATTGATGTAAAAATACAGAAATTGTGCTAAATCAAATTTTTACTGGCAAATATACAGGTTATATCTCTTAACTGTTATTCAAAATATAAACTTGAATGCAACGTATATTGAAGGAAAAATATTTAAATGTGGGAGAAAGTCATATTTGGTAAATTAAAATACTCTCTAGGTAATAAAAATAGATTTTGAATATCATAAAACTTAGCTATCATCCGCAACTTTAATATTGCATAAGAAATTGGGCAGAGGAAGATAATTGGAAAATATATGGATATTAATATAAGAATATATCAATACTAATCTAATAAACTAGTTCAACTTAACCTAACCTTTTGAAGGGTAAATGTATGCTATAATTACTATATATATATATATATATATATATATATATATATATATATATATATATATATATATATATATATATATATATATATATATATAAAATTTTTTAAAATACATATTCAAAGTAAGGCGTTATAAATTGTCTTAGTTATAAATCTTTATTTTTTTTTTTTTTTATTAATTTTTAAGGGCTTTTGGTCTTTATGTACAAAATAGATTTTGTATCTCAATTTACTTGATTTTAGATCATTTTTTATTTGTATTTTCGATATAGTAAAAAAAAAAAAAAAAGGAATACTCCCTTGAACTAAAGTATTACTGAAAACAATAAAACCATGACTTCTGAGATTCAGGGTCTGGAATATTAAAATTAGCTACGTCTAATTAATAATCATTTTAATAACCACTTAATAGGCTAGCAAAGAAAGGTATAACTACAAGTACTAGCCTAATATCAAAGGCTCCAAAAATTAGTCTTCAGCTAAAGTAAGTACATTTACACCATAGGCATTAGCTACAAACATAGATCAACAGAGCATGAAAATAAATTAAAAATTTTCGTTAAATCACAGCCCAATATTAGGCTGTGCTTCAACTACACAAATCCAAAATTCTTTCAAGAAAATAATTTAATGAACCACAGACTCAATATAAATTGAACACACATGAAGGAAGTGCATGCAATTATTTACAATACAACGGGTCATCGAAACTGATACGAGGTATTATTTGGAGATTTCAGGCTGCCCATTCTTGTATTTTGAGGATTATTAATTTTTTTTCTGTATCAGCTCATTGATAGAAGTAAAGATATTGTTAAAAAATTATTTAAATGTAATATTTTTTAGAGTTATTTATTTCACCAATACTGGTATTGTTGTTGATTCTGTTCTGTTTGTGAAAAAATATTTTTATTTAAAATTATTGTTGAAAATAAAATTTAATTTCGAAAAATCTGAAGAATTTAATGGATTCATTAAAAAATTTTGAGGGAATCATGGATAGGGAACATTAGGTGTAACTAGGGTGGGACCAGGAAGGCCTGGCCCCCTACAGACGGACGACTGCTTCCCCTCCGCCAGAATTTTCAGTCAATACTATTTAAAATTCAAGTACTTTCTGATACATACATACTACATACATATATATATATATATATATATATATATATATATATATATATATATATATATATATATATATATATATATATATATATATATATATATTTTTAAAAGCTATTTCAGTACTAATAATTATAAAATAAATAAAACAATATATAAAATTAAGGGGAATTAACTAAGTTTCAATAGCAGAAATATAAAAATTTACTATATTTCAAGGAACTATATCCTTCTCATCTGGTGCCTTTCTTAACTTCTTTTAATCTTGTCGCACCAGATGAGAAGGATATAGTTCTTGAAATATAGTGTTTTAAATATATATATACTTAGTTAATTTTAATATATATATATATATATATATATATATATATATATATATATATATATATATATATATATATATATATATATATATATATATATATATATATATATATATATATATATATATATATATATATAATATATAAAGCAATAAAACCCAAAAGGAATAAAATATTTACAAAAAAAAAAAAAAACTGGGCAAGTCTTTTGAGAAAGCACACGCTTCTCCTCATTCAGGCCCAATACTAAAAAGAAAAAAATAATATACAAAAATGATTGTGAAAAAAAAAAACACACACAGAACACAGAATAGACTTCCTTAGTATGACTTTGATATCTCCATAGTCAGATATTAAGAAAAGACAGATGACGGGGGCTTTCATCATTAAAAATGTTCACAATTTCAATTTCAATAGTCTTCAGAGCAACCTCATCGACAATTTTAATAATCTGTTATTATTAAATAATACAAAAATTTCCAAATTTGTTAAAACTCTTAAAAAATAACTTAGTACTTGCATATTTTTATGTTTGTATAATACTTTTATAATTTTAATATTTTAATGTTTATAATTAACTAATTTACTTTTATTTATAAATTTTTTTTCTTTTTCTTCTTTCTAATCTTATAAGTAACAACCACCTACTTTTTTTTCACAATCGCTTTTGTATATTATTTTTGACTTTTTAGTATTGGGCCTGTATGAGGAGAAACATGTGTTTTCTTGAAAGACTTGCCCAGTTTTATTAAATATTTTATTACTTTGGGGCCTTATTGCTTTAAAATACAACACGGTTATAGTGTTACATATATATATATATATATATATATATATATATATATATATATATATATATATATATATATATATATATATATATATATATATATATATATATATATATATATATATATATATATATATATATATATATATATATATATATATATATATATATATATATATATATATATATATATATATATATATATATATATATATATATATATATATATATATATATATATATATATATATTCTGATAACCAAAGGCCTACTACACCCATACATTACAGAAGGCAAAACACACACTCAAAACATTCTTAACTTAATTTCATTTGAAATTTTCCTTCCTCCATACTTTCCATAAAGAATATACTTGATTTTAGAATTTTATAACCTGAAAATTAGTAGGTAGTTGGCCATATATATATATATATATATATATATATATATATATATATATATATATATATATATATATATATATATATATATATATATATATATATATATATATATATATATATATATATATATATATATATATATATATATATATATATATATATATATATATATATATATATATATATATATATATATATATATATATATATATATATATATATATATATATATATATATATATATATATATATATATATATATATATATATATATATATATATATATATATATATATATATATATATATATATATATATATATATATATATATATATATATATATATATATATATATATATATATATATATATGTGTGTGTGTGTGTGTGTGTGTGTGTGTGTGTGTGTGTGTGTGAATAAAATAAGGCTAATAAGAAAATCATAAGAGGCTAATTGAGATTCTCTGAAAGCGGAAGCCATTTCTCCCTCCTCACCCCCCCCCCTAGAAAAATTTTCTAGTTACGTCCACGAATTAGAGAAAAATATAATAAATTTGCTAAACATTCTTGTTAATTAAAACAAATTAAAGATTCAGTTAAATCTTTGATTGAAAAATGTCTTGATGCTAATATGAATTATGATGCGATTTAAAAGGAATAAACCACTTCAAAAAAGTTTGTTATTGAAAAATTGTGAAAATTAAAATTAACTTCAGATTTTTATAACTTGATCAGTGATGCTAAGTTAATTGAAAACCAAATTACAATACTTTAATAAAATGGACAAAATCTTTGGACAACATTTTCACAGGACTGCCAGATCATTATAAAAATCAGTATTTCCAAATAACAAATAAAACTTATACAACACTGGATGATATATTAAAAATGGGCTTGAAATTTAAAGAAAAAAACATTATGAAAGAGTTTTTTGTTTGGTAAATAAAAACTTGAACAAACACAAATTCAAAACCGAACACCACGCAAGTTTGAGTAAAAATCAGTTGCTTTAACTACTAATATTAATATGTCAAAAACAAAATACTGCTATAGTGAAGCAGCAAAAAATGAGATAGGTTGTAATATATGTTTTACATTGAAAACACCAATCTACTTGTAAAATATATTGATCAACTATGCAAAATTTAAAACTCCTGAATTCAAATTACATAAAAAAAAGTTGGTAACTTGCTGCAAATGTGGCTTATTAAACCACACCTCAGAAAATTTTAAATTCAGATTTAATAAAAAAAAAAAAAAAAAAAAGTAAAATTCATGACCTGTTCACTTCTTGTATTTTGAAAAAGTAAAAAAAAAAAAAAAAAAAAAAAAATTCGTCACAAAAAGCAGAAAGTAAAAATAAAATCGGCAAAAATAAAATAAAGCACAAGGTGAAACTTTGACTAATATATTTGAATTAAATTAATATCATTTCATGTTGATAATAATTTATCAAAGCTCGTTATTTGAAATTAAAAATAATTATCGTTAATTATTATTATTAAATGAATATTTAATATTTCAAAAAAATTATATATATATATATATATATATATATATATATATATATATATATATATATATATATATATATATATATATATATATATATATATATATATATATATATATATATATATATATATATATATATATATAGAGAGAGAGAGAGAGAGAGAGAGAGAGAGAGAGAGAATAGGCCGGCCCCCCCAAAAATGGCTTCAAATTTGAGAATCGAAATGTCAATAAAAATAAAAGCTAAAGAATTAAAAATTCAACCAGAATAATGATAAAAAAAGATTATTATTTTTACTATATTTATCCTTCCTATGGTTTGAAAGGAAAAATTATGAGAAACAAAGTATCTAATTTGCAATTTATTAATTTCAAGTTCTTAATTTTTACCAAAACTTTTTCTGATTTAGATTCCACTAAATGATTCTGAAAGAGATGTTATACAAACATATTCAAACATTATATAAAGGAAAAAGACATTCATTGAACAGAAAGATTTACGAAGTTCCAAATGGAATTTGGAAACCAAAGAAGCGTGGCATAATTTTTTAAAAACATTGATAAACTGGCAACAGTCGACAGTCTACAAAGTAGTCAACCCCAAAATATTAAAAGTGCAAGAAACCCTTAAATTGTGTAGAACATGTGAGTGTGTGTGTGTGTGTGTGTGTATGTTTTTTATTATCCCAATTATTTATATTTATATATATATATATATATATATATATATATATATATATATATATATATATATATATATATATATATATATATATATATATATATATATATATATATATATATATATATATATATGACAAATCAAATTGTATTTGTGATTTTCAGAAGATTTAGGAATGAAAGTCTTGTTATACTGGTCTTTACCTTGGTTAATTTTCACGTTGAGAATTACCGGTTATAATAATAATAATAATAATAATAATAATAATAATAATAATAATAATAATAATAATAATAATAATAATAATATTTATAACTGACTCTTCAAAAGAAGTAAAAAAATTTTTTTTAAAAAATTGTGACAAAGTGAATAAAAAGGAGAAATGTTGAAATTTGTTTTTATTTGAAAACTTGCACAGCTCTTCTTGTGGGTCAGCCTTGTTGCCGCTACGCCCGTCACTAATTGCGAAGGAAGCCTCGTGTCTTTGCCCAAAGCTAAAGAATGTCCAATTTTTATTTACGGTCGTGTAAAGTTGGGTAAGTGTTCATAATTAAGTAATTACGGACATACAATCAGGGCTATTAGTAAAGTAGTAAAAATTTGTATCTAAATGGCAAAAATTTTGAGGATTCCTAAAATAATATTTATAACATCGAAAGTAATTTATTCGAAAATAAAGAATTTAATTTAATGACCAGTTTATTAGGCTTCTAATTTACTTGGGTATCTTCGGAGGGTTTTTCGAGAGTTTCTGTAAATGATTTGGTTTATGATAGGAATTAATTTTTTTTAAAAAGATTATGACAGGAGGCAGACAGTTTCAAACGGACAAATACACATACATACCTTGGCATTTTATATATATATATATATATATATATATATATATATATATATATATATATATATATATATATATAATATATATATATATATATATTATATATATATATATATATATATTATATATCTCTTCCTTTGCATCTAGATTGCCTCTCGTCTTCATCTTTCCGATTCCATTCTTGCAGATCTGGATAATAGTGGAGTCGTCTCACCTTTGTGAAATTCAACTCTTTTAAAAACTCAACTTCTAGAAATCTCCCTCTCAAAGACACCTTCTAACTTTTCTATTTCTTTCGATGGTTCTCCCATCTCTGCTGTTCTCATAAACAAAAAATGTCTTGGAAACCTCATATCACAATGGTTGCTAGGGAGGTTTCAAAGAAGCTGGGAGTTCTGTTTAGACTGCGAGAATTTTTTCCTTCCTCGCAGTTACTCCAATTACTCCAATTATCCGAACTTGTATGGAGTACTGCTCTCATATCTGGAGTGGCTCAGGTTTCACCCGTTTTTTGGATAATGTTGAGTCAAAGGCTAAAAGACTGATAAACTGTCTCGCTCTTTCTAATTCACTTGACTCTTTATCTTTGCAACATGACGTTGGTGCCTTGTCTCTTTTCTATAGGTAC
>SEYY01003054.1:22500-27500 GCA_009176605.1 Armadillidium nasatum | reverse complement strand
AATATCAGGTCTACGGTTCTTAATGTAAAATGCCTCCGCTATTTTCAATTTTTGCACTTCACACGACGTATATAATGTTATAAAATGTTTAGAGATATTAGGTATAGTTGACATACCATGCGTTGTGTTAAAATGGGCAAAGATCTTGCTAGGCTTGAAACGGTGTTGACATGCCCTATCCGACAATTTATTTGTCGTATAACCAATATATGTCGACGTACAGTCAGACTCAGGGCAGTTAAATTTGGTATACAACATGATGGTTGTCGTCTGGAGCATCTCTTGTGCTGAAGGAAGAAGATAGTTATTTCGACTTGTGATAAAGTCTGACTTTGATCTTGTTGTTATTATCTATTGGTTTTATGTGAGTGTTCAGAATATTGCGCAGGCACTTTTCTTCTTTATCAAAATCGTTAGCATTTTGAGTTTTAAAAAAGAATTTTATTTGGTTCTTTTGGTTATTATTATTTTCTTTAATGTATAATTTCAAAATGGGTTCTGTTTATTAGGTTCTCAATCAAATATTGTGGATGGTCACAGTTAACTAAATTTTGTCTAATGCGAGTGATTTCTTTGTTGAATGATGTCCAATCAGAGCAAATGTTATATGCTCGGTAAACTAGAGTTTTAACAATAGAGTTTTTATAAATATTAGGTGAGTAGGACCCATAGTTCATATACATGCCATTGTCAGTGGGTTTGACATGTATTCCCGTAGACAATGTTCCATCATGATTTACAGTGATTTTAATATCTAAAAAATATAATAATAATAATAATAAATAATTATAATAATAATAATAATAATAATGATAATGATAATGATAACAATAATAATAATAATAATAATAATAATAATAATAATAATAATAATAATAATAATAATAATAATAATAATAATAATAATAATAATAACAATTTTCTCAAATTTCTAGAACTTTATTCAGAGAATATACATTTAAAGATTTTTAAATATACATTAGGTCCTTTACTACTAAATGCAATGTGATTGTCCACTTCCCTGGATAATAGTAATAATAATGCTTGAAGGGGTATATTGTATATCTACTGTAGATACACAAGAAAAATAATTTTCGGTTGTAATAATAACAGTTTTATTTGAGTAAAGCAACAGTTCAACTTGGAGAAAAAGATTAGGGAGATGAAAGTGGGGAAGGAGAGTTAATAGGCAAAAAGCACTAGACTCCACCTTTTCAAAGAAGGTTGTGTGATTGGAATCATCCATAATATACGAACCGCGCTCAATTCAATGATTAGCATTGCCCTTAAGCAGCGCAAGTAAAGAGGTTGGTGTGAAAAAAATCTTGAACTCACCCCAGAACACTCTATCTCTTGGAAGCGTGTTTGGTGAGAGAAATAATAAAAACTAGGAAAACAAGTACCAAGAATACTAAGAACAGTAAAAGGTTTGGAATATGTATTAAATAAAACGTAGTAGTTTTGTGGTACATTACGAGATGAAGGAACAGAGATTATAAAGCACTGAAAACAACCATGCTATATTTGATACTTTATTTAAACAAAAATTTTATTTTCAAAATTTCCACAAAGAAAACTACTAATTTGTAATGCATTGTGAAAGAAAAGAGTGAAGTTAATTGAATCGAGAAATTGACAAAAATTTAATTTACGTAATTTTTTTTCGTTATATATAAAACAACTTCAAACTATAATTTGTCAGTTATTTCCATTGTGTTCATTTTGGTAAGGATTTAGAGACTGTAATGCAAATTTTTTGTGTTTGCAGGATAAATAAAGTATGATTGGAATTAGTTTATGTTTCATATTTTATAACTTATACTTTCTTGTTCCAGGAAAGATAGTATTTCTTTGCCACTTCCATTCCTTTAAGTTCTTCAAAGTTAAATTTTTTTTTTTTTTTGAATGTCGAATGCCTTCAAGGGTCTTCAGCTCACACAAATATGCAAATTTTTCTCCAAATACGATTTCGACTCCATCAACTTTGGATTCTTTAAACTATCTGTCAATCGAAATTACTTAACCGAATAAGGTTCCATGGTTTGGAGGTAATATATCGACTAATTAATGGTATGTATTCAGTACCTTTTATTCCTATATAAGTAGCATTTTCCAATCAATATTCAAGGTTGAAAATCATTATCTGTTAAATTTCTCTTTAATCTCCTCTGAGATTTCAGATTTTTTGTTTTCCAAAACAAAATCTATTTTTATATCTTTTGTTGTAGTATAAATCTATTTTTTTATTGCTTATCAAAAAATCATGACCAGTTTAAAGCTTAATTAATGAACGTTTAAATATCTATAAAATAAAAAAAATTAAAAAATGTAAAAGAATAAAGAAAATGATTTTTACAAAAAAAAAGTAAAATCTGATTATATCAATGACAACCTTGATGTTCTCACGATAATATACGAAATTAATGTGAATAAAATAGCATATATATATATATATATATATATATATATATATATATATATATATATATATATATATATATATATATATATATATATATATATATATATATATATATATATATATATTATGTCATTTATCTATCTATCTATCTATCTATCTATCTATCTATCTATCTATCTATCTATCTATCTATCTATCTATCTATCTATCTATCTATCTATCTATATATATCATATATATATATATATATATATATATATATATATATATATATATATATATATATATATATATATATATATATATATATATATATATATATATATATATATATATATATATATATATATATATATATATATATATATATATATATATATATATATATATATATATATATATATATATATATATATATATATATATATACGTATACTATATATATATATATATATATATATATATATATATATATATATATATATATATATAATATATAATATATATATATATATATATATATATATATATATATATATATATATATATATATATATATATATATATATATATATATATATATATATATATATATATATATATATATATATATATATATATATATATATATATATATATATATATATATATATATATATATATATATATATATATATATATATATATATATATATATATATATATATATATATATATATATATATATATTATATATATATATATATATATATATATATATATATATATATATATATATATATATATATATATATATATATATATATATATATATATATATATATATATATATATATATATATATATATATATATATATATATATATATATATATATATATATATATATATATATATATATATATATAATATATATATATATATATATATATATATATATATATATATATATATATATATACTATATATATATATATATATATATATATATATATATATATATATATATATATATATATATATATATATATATATATATATATATATATATATATATATATATATATATATATATATATATATATATATATATTATGGTCTTATGACACATTTACCTGTAATGTTGTTTATGCTTTTATATATTTACTAAGGCCTATGATTATATTAAAGAGCAAAAATTTTTTTTTTTTCAATGTTGAAATTAAGAAAATTTTCGATCATCTATGGCTTTTTCATCCTTATTTTAGTTTTATAGAATAACCTCTCCATTTGTTTTTCTTTTGACGTTTTTTTTCTTTCAGTTTCGATATGATGAATCTGTCAAAAGAAACTAATTAGAAGGTTATTGAGTTAGCCAGATGAGGAATGTATATAAGAAAAGAAAGGCAATAAGAAATGACGAAAGAATGTTAATTAACAGAGAAGGAAGGAGAGGTTAAGAAGAGATGAAATGAATAAATTGGAGAGTTACTGAGAAATAATAGACCAGAGATCATGAACATACACTACTACAGAGAAAGACGAGAAAGACTACCAGTTGGATGAGATGAATAAATGAGTTACCCTCATTAAAAGGAAAACCGAAAAAGAAGTAAGTAGATGAAGTTTAAATTGAAGTACAATTGAAGATTGTTTTGAAGACTCTTGGAGAATTTGCTGTTGAAAACATATCAACTCTAGCAGTAAGCAAAGCTGGGTACGAGATTATTAATCATTTAATTATTAATTAATAAAGTCAACTTTGAAAATCATTTTCTGACTATTTAGCTTCCAGTACATTCACTATTTGTTAATACAAAATTTTAGAAATAAACTTTTAAAATTTAAAATATTTTTAGATTTTCAATACGGACACTTGTGTGATTAAAATTTTATAATATTTTTATGTAAATTCTACAAATCATCCATCATTACATCCCAAAAGAACTTGAATTTGTTGACTTTGTCAAGGTTGCAACTGCCAGTCTAGTCGTACTTCGGATAGAACAGGCTCAAAGACCTTAGCCCTACCTGGATGACTATTACTTGTTCAAGTCAAAAAAAATGAGAGAAGTAAATTTTCAACTACAAGCTGTGCCTGTGCAAAACTTTGGCAATGAAGGAACACATGACAAATTCACCAACGCAAAGCAGCACATCAACAGGCAAGAAGAAGCTCAGGAAGTTTACAAAAAATGTCAAGGTAGATTCATCACATAGAAAAGTCAAGAAAAGTTTTTCTTTTGGTTTCAGAAGCAGCAGAAGAACTTTGGTATTATTTTAGTAAGTCAAAAATCATTCATTCATTCATTCACCCAGAACTTGGTCAATATATAGCTGCATGGAGACCAACTTCAAGGACTTAATGACATATTAGATTATTACTAAAGAAGGATTAAAGAGGTCAACCGTTCGACCTTTAATGAACAAAATAACTTTTAAATTATTATTATTATATGACTATCTGCAAAAGAGAGAAGAGTAATAATAATAATAATAATAATAATAATAATAATAATAATAATAATAATAATAATAATAATAATAATAATAATAATAATAATAATAATAATAATAATAATAATAATAATAATAATAAT
>SEYY01003054.1:2500-20000 GCA_009176605.1 Armadillidium nasatum | reverse complement strand
CATTTACCAATATAAAGATTAACTTTATCTTTCAATTCCTTTACACTATCGATCCTTTAACACAAATAATATCCAATGTCCAATAAGTGATTAAGAAACATAAGCATTGCCTATGTTTATTTTTATTATATATTATTTGTCTGATATATATATATATATATATATATATATATATATATATATATATATATATATATATATATATATATATATATATATATATATATATATATATATATATATATATATATATATATATATATATATACATATATATATAAATTAAGAAACACGTATTTTCACTAGTTAATGCACTATAATTTGGCAGAAAATTACCACACCTTAAAATTAAGAAAACATTAGAGAAAAACACCTCATAATCTGACCATCAGAATTCCCAATAAAGAAAAAAAAATTCCTTTTTTGCATTAAGAAGAAACACCTTCTAACCTTTTTTCTCTTTCGGAGTTTGACGATTTATTTGACTCATTCTATTACTGCTTCACTTTTATATAAAGAGTTTTAATAAATATGGCGAGGGAAGTCGTGAACGAAATATTAAGCGAACCATCAAAGAATCAAATCATTTTCGCCTCTTAGCAATAAAATATCTCAATTTAAGGTCAATTAAGGCAACAAAACTAATTAAAAGTATTATTAATATCGAGATAAGATAACGATTACACCCAATTGACTATCATTTATCGTCTTGGGTAATGAAATTGTGGAAGAGAGAATTGAAGACAGGCGTTATTGAGGAAACAAATGGACTCCCGTAAATGAGGCTTTGAGGGCGAAAAAGAAAGATCACGTCTTCAGATCAAAAAATTAGATAAAAAAAAAAAAAAAAGAAATGGCGTCGTCCTTCTGCTTCACTCTTTATGATTCAATAAATGTATTTCAATTCGAAATACGCCTGTACTTTTCAACATCTTTTACTTATATATATATATATATATATATATATATATATATATATATATATATATATATATATATATATATATATATATATATATATATATATATATATATATATATATATATATATATATATATATATATATATATATATATATATATATATATATATATATATATATATATATATATATATATATATATATATATATATATATATATATATATATATATATATATATATATGTGTGTGTGTGTGTGTGTGTGTGTGTGTGTGTGTGTGTGTATGTGTGTGACATTATGCCTGTGCCGATTAGAGTTTCGTATTTTCGAAAAGATGTGAAAGGAATATCTCACCCACTGTCCCCATTCAATTTTTTTAGACTGAAATGAAAAAGACATATATATATATATATATATATATATATATATATATATATATATATATATATATATATATATATATATATATATATATATATATATATATATATATATATATATATATATATATATATATATATATATATATATATATATATATATATATATATATATATATATATATATATATATATATATATATATATATATATATATATATATATATATATATATATATATATATATATATATATATATATATATTAATTAGGATGCAACCCTCTCCTGTCCTCCCCTCCCCCCAAAAAAAGAAAAGTTTCTGGGAAAACTAAAGTAGTCTTTGAAGTAGTTCACACAGAAAGAAGTCTGTGAATTGGTTTAGAGTGGTTTAATATTTATTTCATTTTGATTTAAATATCAAGTGTGGAATTATCGATACGATTTTCTTGAAAAAAAAAATTATAGAATTGGTAAAATAAGATTTGAGTAATTTGTTTATTGTTTACATGGGCTGCGGAGAAGTAAAATTTTTGGCATGCTCCAACTCCAATCCCGGGTCCTATATCTTAAATTAGACTGATCAAGCAACGACAACTTCTCCGGCTACATTAACAGCAACGGCTGCAACAACATCATTCGACTACGGCTACAGCAAAAACAACGACTCTGGCTCTAGCAACGGTAATGTCAATGATTGGCTCCGAAAACGGTAAAGGGTCCGACCTCCTTTAATTTATAATTTAGACTAAAAATAATTCTTTGATTCGGCTCCAGTCAAATTCCACCCAAAACCGAGACTCCGACTCCGATTCTGACTTCGGCTTCGACTCCAACTCCGACTCCAACTCCGACTCCGACTCCGACTCCGACTCCGACTCCAACTCCGAATCCGACTCCGACTCCGACTCCAATTCCGACTCCAACTCCAACTCCGACTCCGACTCCGACTCCGCATTCCTGTCTGATTATATTTCGAAACTCCAATTCTGATTCGAAAATCATGCCTTCAAACAGGAGCTGCGAAGTTGACAGAAATAGACAATTCTTCTCTTTCCAATAATACACTACTCGTTATCTTTTTCATTTCATTCATTCGTTCATTCATTTATTTATTTATTTATGTATTATTATATTATTATTTTATTATTATTATTATTATTATTATTATTATTATTATTATTATTATTATTATTATTATTATTATTATTATTATTATTATTATTATTATTGAATTCAATCAGTAATAAGCTGTTATAATATGATTACCGAATCATTTAAGAAACCCATTTTTAGGGGTATTTATAATGATAATAATGAATTTGAGAGATTACTCATTAGTTTATGAATTTCTTCAACAATTCAGAAATTTCTTAATAAAACAATATTTCCATTGTAACTGTGAAGCTTAATATGAAAATAATTATTACTTATAAATTTAAGAAAGTAAAATATTCTGAAGTTTATTATATGCTTATCTATAAGATATATATATATATATATATATATATATATATATATATATATATATATATTATATATATATATATATATATATATATATATATATATATATATATATATATAGAGAGAGAGAGAGAGAGATCAATTGAAACTCTGACAAAAGTTTACTCTCAATTAAAGAAGGTTTAAAAATTTTTCATTTCATATATATATATATATATATATATATATATATATATATATATATATATATATATATATATATATATATATATATATATATATATATATATATATATATATATATATATATATATATATATATATATATATATATATATATATATATATATATATATATATATATATATATATATATATATATATATATATATATATATATATATATATATATATATATATATATATATATATATTATATATATATTATTTATATATTATTATTATTATTATTATTATTATTATTATTATTATTATTATTATTATTATTATTATTATTATTATTATTATTATTATTATTATTATGTGGTAGTACACTAGTGTAATATTCCACCTTTCAAAATAGTGGCGAACGAGTTTATGAAAATGTTTTTTAATATAAACGCAATTAAAGAAAAGGATTCTGAATATATTTAATACTAGATAAAGTACAAAAAATTCTTAAATCTAAAAAAATATGAAACTTCGAATTTTGTAGACGAGTCTTCTCAAACTTTTTTCGTCGTGACCCCCTCTCACCCCTTTTTTCACGACCCCCTTTTACAAATATCGTAAGAATAAAAAATAAAATCGAATAAATGGAAAAGAAACTTTCAAAAATTTCTCACGTACCCCCCTCCCCTCCGGACCTCTCTCGCGACCCCAACTTTGTAAAGCTCTCCTCTAGACCTTGGATGAAAATATTAACACCCCTTTTCATCAAGTCAAGATAAACAAAAAGAAATACATCCTCCCCATAAAAAAAAAAAAAAAAAACTTCGATTATTTTTTATTTTTCAGCTTTTTTTTTTTTTTATACCATAATTATAATTTTCGATTCTTATTTTTTTAATATTAATTTTGAGAAAGTCCATTAAATTATCCATTCACCAAAAATATGAAATTAATTTTATTTTTTTAATTTTTATATTATAAAAAAGCAATGAATAAATTAATAAATTGCATTAATTTACATTTTGACTGATATTCTTTTGATTTATTAAATTGTAAAAATTGCAACATTTTTAAATCTTCGTAAGTTAACATATACTTTATTTTTATACATTTTTCATGAAAAATTTTCTTCAATAAATATTTTCAATCTTCATACCCAGGGTATAAATTATATTACATCACAAATAAAGTAAAATTTTTTTAAGTAAATACCTATATATAAACAGTATTACTGTATCAACTTTAGGAAGAAATATCAAATTAACAAAAAAATTTAAAATCACATTCAATCTAAATAATAAAACAGTTTTTATTCGGAGGATCCATTGCCATATTATATATATATATATATATATATATATATATATATATATATATATATATATATATATATATATATATATATATATATATATATATATATATATTAAAACAATGAATAAAATTGTGGTCCTTTTAAAAAGTGGAAAAATGCGTTGGTAATTATGTGTGAGATTTGAAGAGAGATAAGAACGATATCACATGTCGATCTTTAACCACTTTTCTCGAAGAGATATTTCGACGCTCTTTTCTTTCAAAGTAACTTACATTAAAGCAAAAAATGATGACCTCAGCATTTAATACGAAAACTACTTTTCCCACAAGGAAAATTGACACCAATTTTTCAAATAAAAAGAATAAAGATTTTAAAAGTATTTTTCCCTTCTTAATAATAATAACAATAATAATAATAATAATAATAATAATAATAATAATAATAATAATAATAATAATAATAATAATAATAATGATTGTTAAAAGTTTAAAAGGCCATGACCTCTTGTGTGAGAAATCAATTTGATGCCCTTTTTTACTCTTCGTCATTCATTTTACTCTATATATATATATATATATATATATATATATATATATATATATATATATATATATATATATATATATATATATATATATATATATATATATATATATATATATTATATATATATATATATATATATATATATATATATATATATATATATATATATATATATATATATATATATATATATATATATATATATATATATATATATATATATATATATATATATATATATATATAGAGAGAGAGAAGAGAGAGAGAGAGAGAGATTTTTCTAATATGGCAAAATGTTGGAATTGCACTCATTCATAAAACCTCCATCCCTAAAATCAAATATTGAATGTTCAATTAAATGGTTCCAATAATATCAATTTATTGGGGCTGCTCCTAAATTCTTAATGCGACAAATCCTCCAAAAAGGTAAATATAATGGGTAATATATATATATATATATATATATATATATATATATATATATATATATATATATATATATATATATATATATATATATATATATATATATATATATATATATATATATATATATATATATATATTAGAGACAGACAGATAGACAAACATACATACATATATACATACAAACATGTATAATACATATATACATACACTACGAAAAACTAAGTAAAATCTTTGCTTTCTTCGAAGTGATTTCTACAAAGATAGTTTACCAGCAAATTAAATAAATTTTTTTGAAGTCTTTCTTTCCCATTGGTATTGAGTCAATGATATTTTTCTTGGTATTTAATTCATTACTATATTTATTATTAGACTCAGAGTCTGTAATTATATTTTGAACTTCTCATTCCTATTGATGATTTAAAAAGTTGAAGAAAAAAGATGAAATTTAATTTGAACAGTTTTTAGTTTTAATTAAGAAACTTCATTGTACTTGTATTTGTGAATGGCTGAAAGAAAGTTTCGTTTTTCAGATAAATTTCTTTACTTCTCAGATCTTTAAAATATTTTCAGTCTTAAAGTTTATAGCAACTTAAATTTCATAATAGAAGAATAGCTTTTTATTTAGGGTTTTTTTTTTTTTTTTTTTTTTTTTTCAAGCTAATTTATCTGACCTCTGTGATAAATTCAGAAATTTGCTGCATCACCATTTATGATATAAAATTTTAAATATTGACTAAATAATGGTATCAGCTTTAAAATTTTAAAACAAAATGAAAATTTTAAATTTTTGTCTAAAGGAAGGAATGGATGAAAAGAACTATCTCAATGCAGATGTTTAAACTCCGTCGGATAGGGATTTGTCTATGTGACCAATTTATTCTTCTTTTCCTGTTCTCGAAGATGATTAACAATATCGTTGGTACGTTTTTCCTTGAAGGTCTGAAAATAAGTCATGAAATATTTAAAAGAGAGAAGACCAATTTTGAAATCTCTTTGACCATAACATTGCATCTGCTATATAGGAAAATCCGTTGAATAGGCTCTAACCAGGTGTCTAATTTGATCTTCTTTTTCTGTTGCAAACGAAGATTAACTACAAAGTTGACTCTTTTTCCTTGAACTGAACATTTGTTATGAAATATGTAAAAAAGAGAAGACCAAATTTTGAAATCACATTGATAATAACGTTAAAACTACAATAAATAAGGAACTTCCGTTGGATAGGACTTTTACTTTATAAACAATTTGTTCTTCTTTTATGTCCTAAGCAAAAATTAACTCTAAAGTTGGTACGTTTTTCCTTGAAGGGGTAAAAATAGGTTATGAAGTATGAACACACTTTTCTTCACAACTCAGGCCTTCGTCTGTTCTTAATATTCTCTGTGTTTCTTTTTTAGAAAGATCACATTACTTCTCTTTCTAACAAACTTCTAAGAGGTTTGGTGTTCTGAGGCACCTTCAGAATTTCTTCACTCAGCTCTTTATAGGGATGTTCTTCTCCCCTCTATGGAGTACCCATCATATATCTAGAGTGGTTCCACTCGTACAGCTCTCCTTGACAAGATGTAGTCTTATCAACTATCCCGCTCTATCTAATTCTCTCCAGTCTATTTCGTTCCGACAAATTGTGGCGTCACTCTCTTTATACCGTCGCTATTACAATGGACACTGCTCTTCTGAACTCTCTCGTCGCATACCTCCTCCATTGAGAAAGGCTCGTGCACACGCTTTCCTCATCCTTTCTCTGTCCAACTCTCCGACCCCAGACTTAACCGCTATGCTCAATCTTAAATGTACTTTACTGGTAAAGTCTGGAACACACTCCTTTATCTGTTTCCCAACTCCTTTGACTTGCACACTTTTAAACGCCGTGAATCGGGTCATGTCGGTCATTTTTTTTTTACCAGATTTCCGACTCTTTCCCCAACTGTGTTGGAGAATGGTAGGCCTCTGGCCTTTGCTCACCAGAGGAGATATATATATATATATATATATATATATATATATATATATATATATATATATATATATATATATATATATATATATATATATATATATATATATATATATATATATTATATATATATATACATATATATTATTATTATTATTATTACAACCGCTCTCAGGAAGGGTTTAAGACCCTGTCAACGCGGCTAGCACTCTTCTCCATTTCCTTCTGTCTTCTAACACTCTCTCCTCCATCAGTTCTTCCATCTCTCCCTAGGTCTTCCTTTCAGTCTTGCTCCTCCCGGCATCCACTCCCAACTACTCTTGGCTACTTCTCTTCTTCTCTCTCTCTCTCTCTCTCTCTCTCTATATATATATATATATATATATATATATATATATATATATATATATATATATATATATATATATATATATATATATATATATATATATATATATATATATATATATATATATATATTTTGGTTCCTATATGTATTTAACATGATTTATATTCCCATTGCGTATTATTAGACTGACAAAGATCTCTCCAATCTCCCTCGAATAAAAAAATTTTTTCTTGGTTTTCTTCTCAGTGGAAATCGTAAGTGTTTTCTTTGCTTATTTCTGATCACGTTTTTTTACCTCCAAATTTCACTTTTAGCTCCAAATTGAAAAATTTGCTTATGCAAATTTTCAGAAATAAAATATCAATTAGGAACACCAAATGAACTGCGCTAATAATTGCAATTTAATTGCTGTCAACTTTGGTAATTTTTATAGCAGTGTAAATATTTTTTTACAAATAGCAAAATAATTATAAAAATCTTTCATAAGGATTTAAGTAAATTAAAATCTACAGGATTTAAATAGTGAATTGAAAAAAATTAGGATTAACAAAGATGAATTATTCTCATTTTTTTTGTAAAATAAAGCTGAAGTTCTTTTCTCTTTTGAAAGTAGTTATTAAGATTGGTTCATCTTGTGTGAGTTTACGTTACGGGAAATTTCGAACTTTCATTTATATAAATACAAAATAGCTATTCAATATTTTTTCAATTATTGGTGACCAAAATCGGTATGCAACAAATAAACAGTTTAGATACAATTAAATTGTGGATATATATATATATATATATATATATATATATATATATATATATATATATATATATATATATATATATATATATATATATATATATATATATATATATATATATATATATATATATATATATATATATATATATATATATATATATATATATATATATATATATATATATATATATATTCAATTCTTTTTCCATATAAAGATAATTTTTTGATCTTAAAGTAATAACTTCAAAATTGAAATAGATTCAGAAGAAGATCAATTTGGAATGACAAAAAATTCTTTTATTAAAATTTAATTCTATTCGAATGAAGAATGAATTAATCTGATGCTTATTCTAGGCGTATATATATATATATATATATATATATATATATATATATATATATATATATATATATATATATATATATATATATATATATATATATATATATATATATTAATTTACATTAGTAATATTAATAAAATTTGTTGTTGAATTTGTAAGAGGAATTTAAAATTATTATTATCATTATTATTATTTTACATTCTCTAATATCACTGAAGATTAATGTTTGATGGCCATTGATAATACTGACCTCAAGACTATCTTTTATTTATTTATTTATTTACTTATTTTATATCTATTTGTTTGTATATATTATAATTTTTACATTCTCACATTATGACCCGGACCGTTGTCCCCGGGCCATTGTTCCCGGACCATTGTCCCCGGACGTAGTTATTCTTAAAGATTTGCGGCTCTTCACCTCTTTAAAAAAGAACTTAGTTTGAAAATCATTAAAGAGAATTTTCTTCATTAAGAATATTAACAATAAATCTAGATCGAGCTCTTTAATATAGATGTTTCAAAGACAGACAGACCGATACATACACAGACACACACACACACACACAGACACACAGACATACACACACACACATATATATACATATATATATATACATATATATATATATATATATATATATATATATATATATATATATATATATATATATATATATATATATATATATATATATATATATATATATATATATATATTACATGAAATTATTTGACATGACAGTGTGTAAGCCAGAGGTCTTGCGAAACACCCTTTTATGCCCATACTATTTCAACCATTCGTCCACTCCATATAAGTTAGTCTACAAAACAGTATTTTTGCACATGCTTAACCTCAGGGCTCCTTAATAAGTGAGACTGCGCAGTTTCGTCATCAGATAAAGTTTCTAATCTCAATATATGCGTGTGAATTATTCCCACATTTATTAATATTACAAAAAAGAAACAAAAATTTGTATCTTAAAAGCGAGTGTTAGAAAAGGTCTAATCGTTCACGATTCCCAGAATTATGGGATGTAAAGCTTCCTTCTACGAGAGGGTATCAGATGCCTTTACTCAGATGATATACGATAAATGATCCCTCCCTCTGTCATCTCCTTCTCCCTTGAAAACTTTTTTTTTCTTTTTCTTCAGCTGCTTTTCTCTGTCAGCCCTTCCCCCTCCCCACCCCCCCACCTCTCTCTCTCTCTCTCTCTCTCTCTCTCTCTCCGATTCTCTAATTTCAAATTTTTACATTTATTCACACTCACACACACACACATATATATATACTATATATATATATATATATATATATATATATATATATATATATATATATATATATATATATATATATATATATATATATATATATATATATATATATATATATATATATATATATATATATACGACTGTATTGCAGAAAGTAGATAACGTAAAAAGTAGGAGGGAAGAGAATAAGTAGCACTATCTAGCGAAGAACTTAGATACGTAAGGTTCTGTCAAGAATAGATGTACAGCTAAGTAAATTCTAAAACTAGAAACGTTGTTCATTCAATAAAGGGAAAAAACAAAAAGATATTTTCAATTGTTTCAAATGTTGATATAAGAAGATTTAGACAACGCTCTAAAGTCTGATGGTCCTAACTTAAATCCCCATCACCCTATGAGGTAGTCAGTTTTGAGCTTTAAAGTGGAAGGTGTGGAAATATAAGGTCATAACTTGGCTTAGTCAGATCTTTCCACCACTGTGATAGGAGTCGGTGCGACGTGTCATAGCTGAGAGCGTAACCCAACTTTGGGACTGCTCTGAGACCAACCAACTTCCTTCCTAGTTTAAAGTGGAACAGCGTATGCTGATCGACTATGGCAGAAGTGAGATTTGGTCTCAAGAATGCAAACTCAAGATACAAGGATCCCTTATGCTTGTTTTAACTTTGCCGAAGGGGAAGCTTGAAGGAGTCTCGAAAAATGCCACCAAAGGAACATCTTCGTAGAACAAAATGGATGGCCCTGAGGAGTCTCTGTAGGGTGTCTAATTAATCTCCTTGAGAAGGACCTACACGAGTGTTTGGAGTGCAGACATTAACCTGAGATGGTGGTTGAAGCTGCCAGACTGTAGTGTTGTGGAACCACTAAAATTAGGAGGACTTTAAAAAGACATAGAGACTGAGGATTTCAATATGGTGAAAGCTCCAGTACAAAGTTCGGTCACGTGGTGAATGGTCGCAAGTTTCATTGGGACCTTCACTCGTCTTTTTTTTTTGTTTTGGTAAACCTCGTGCTTCATATTCTATAGTGCCTCATTTTCTAATAATAATTCTATTATTAATAATACTAAAACTTATAATACTAATGATCATACTAATTCTAATATTAAAATACTAATACTAGTAATACTGTAATAATAATAATAATAGTAATTCTGTAATAATAATAATAATAATAATAATAATAATAATAATAATAATAATAATAATAATCAAATAAATAATAATAAAATAATAATAATAATAATAATAATAATAATAATAATAATAATAATAATAATAATAATAGTAATAATAATAACAATAATAACGATAATAATCAGATAATTAATAATAATAATAATAATAATAATAATAATAATAATAATAATAATAATAATAATAATAATAACTGATTGCCAACCTCAAGCAACAACTGAGAATTGTTTATTGTAGCCAGTTTCTGTAATTTCAGAAAAGGATTGGATAAATGTTAAGAAGTGTTGTACACATATTAAATTAAAGAGATAAGGTTGCTGTGCGTACGCTTGTAGGTTTTAATATAGTGTAGGTAGGAAAGAAAGCTGCGTGTATTTCATTCTGTACAGATGTGATGTGAAAATTCGTGAACGTGAATCTGAAGGCACAAGGAAGAGTTCAAGGAGTTATTCAACGCATACTAACAAGTCATATCAATATCAAGTCCATTGTTCAGACACGGTCTTGAAACTGCACCATAAAACACACCCGCACACCCATACCCACTACACACACACACACACACACACACACACACACACACATACATATATATACTATATATATATATATATATATATATATATATATATATATATATATATATATATATATATATATATATATATATATATATATATATATATATATATATATATATATATATATATATATATATATATATATATATATATATATATATATATATATATATATATATATATATATATATATATATATATATATATATATATATATATATATATATATATATCAGTGATGCGCGAATCCGGAAACTCGAATCCGAATCCGGTTAGTTTTTAGAATTTCTCGAATCCGAATCCAGTTGCTTGAATATTTCAAATCCAAGTAATTTTGAATTCCACATATATATATATATATATATATATATATATATATATATATATATATATATATATATATATATATATATATATATATATATATATATATATATATATATATATATATATATATATATATATATATATATATATATATATATATATATATATATATATATATATATATATATATATATATATATATATATATATATATATATATATATATATATATATATATATATATATATATATATATATATATATATATATATATATATATATATATATATATATATATATATATATATATATATATATATATATATATATATATATATATATATATATATATATATATATATATATATATATATATATATATATATATATATATATATATATATATATATATATATATATATATATATATATATATATATATATATATATATATATATATATATATATATATATATATATATATATATATATATATATATATATATATATATATAGGTATATGCATGCTTTTGCATAACATTTACAATGATTCATCTATTGAGTATATCCCTTTAATCTGATCGCACTTCTTTATCGATCTCGTAAAACTGAAAACTCTGAAAAGAATCTTTTTGGAGTTAATAAGTTTTATATCAAGTCAATGATTTAAACGGATTGCAGCAAAAAGGTTGGGAAACTACTACAAACGGATCTGTTTCACAATTTACTTATATCTGACCTTTTATGTTCAATAAATATATTTATTTACAGTATATATATATATATATATATATATATATATATATATATATATATATATATATATATATATATATATATATATATATATATATATATATATATATATATATATATATATATATATATATATATATATATATATATATATATATATATATATATATATATATATATATATTTCATATACTGTTAGTTCAAAAAAGGTTATAAATAAAGGATGATTTGAGATGAAAACTAAGAACGTTTCCCTATTTCTTTATTTCTTTTAAATTTAAAGAATTTGTTCCAGTTTGCTTTGTATTAAAAAGATTCAAATTTTTGCTGCTTTAAAACTCCTTTCTTGCAGCAATTCTAAAACTCTTTTCTTATCTTTTGTCTCTTAGAATTGTTTATTCTTTGGAAAATTCAGCAGCAGCGTACAAGTATTGTACATTTTGAAATTTCAACTTCGCCCATTTTCTCTTTCTTCAAATTTAAGTTCATAATTCCATTTTTACTCTAATGACTATCATTAACATAAATTTGTTTACATTCATCCAGTCATAAACGTCCATAAAGAAATTTGAAACGAAAAATCAGTATTTGTAAATTCTGAAAGACTTACCATTTGATATTAGCCTTTCAACGGATTGCCAAATCGCTTGAAAAGAAGCAAAAGAAATGGCAATTCAGCCTCTGAGAAACAGAAACGTTTTCCATTGATTAAGGAAAAACGTACAATATAAAAAAGGGGAGTTAACCTTAATTAACCGATCTTAATTTTATTAACTGATATAATTCTTTCCCTTAAAACTTGTAGTGAAAGAGAGGTGATCTTAAATACTATTAGGATATATATATATATATATATATATATATATATATATATATATATATATATATATATATATATATATATATATATATATATATATATATATATATATATATATATATATGTGTGTGTGTGTGTGTGTGTGTGTGTGTGTGCGCGTGCTCGTCCTTATTTATGTTTTCGTTTTAAGAGTGGAACAATATATTACTTTTCTAAATGCTTATTAACACAGAGTGATGCATATATATATATATATATATATATATATATATATATATATATATATATATATATATATATATATATATATATATATATATATATATATATATATATATATATATATATATATATATATATATATATGTGTGTGTGTGTGTGTGTGTGTGTGTGTGTGTGTGTGTGTTGTGTGTGTGTGTGTTCTCTATCGGATCGGTATATAACCATATATATAGATATATATATATATATATATATATATATATATATATATATATATATATATATATATATATATATATATATATATATATATATATATATATATATATATATATATATATATATATATATATATATAACTATGTAATATGATGAAATCTTCACGAAAGTTTAAAAAAAACTTTAATAATAATTACAAGTTTATTCTATGGATTTTTTTCCTTTTTAATTTGAAATGTTTGCAAAATATTTTTTACAAATTTTATTTTATTTTCAACTTTAAAAAAGTAATAAAAGTACAACTTTATTCATATATTTGAAGCAAAAATTAACACTAAGTAAAAAATTATAATAATAATAAAATAATAATCAAATAAGTAATAATATTATTATTAATAATAATAATAAAATTATAAAATAATATAATATAATAATAAAATAAAATTAAAACAGTTTCCTTCTTGTTTACCAAAACATGTGTAGCAAAAATGCAAAATGTTAAAAATAAATATAATTTATTCACTTTGCATTTGTGTAAAATAAGTCAAAGCATGACAATTAGTATTAAAATTAAAAACACAAATTATTACTACTGAATTTATTTACTTTTAAAACACTTTACTTATTCAAATGAACCGATATTTAATTGTAATGCTTACGATATACATACACACACAAACACACACACACACACACACACACACACACATATATATATATATATATATATATATATATATATATATATATATATATATATATATATATATATATATATATATATATATATATATATATATATATATATATATATATATATATATAGTAAGCCCTTAATCACAGATTTAAGGGGTGCCCAGACCCGGGAGTCTCTTGTTTATAGGGGACCAGTAGCACCTATTTAATGGGAGCCGGAGAGGAATCTTCAGGAGTTCTTCGAGTTCTATCTCGCTGACCTGTTGTCCCGACTAGTAGATGGTGGTAGTCTTCACTTCCCCTCAGGCCTTTGCTCGCCTTGGTTGGAAATACTACTTCAAGGGAGAAACCACAGTCGAGGACAAAAGGAGCAGCCAAACTGTGGTCTCCTTTTAAAGGGCGGAGTAGGCAGGAGCTTCTTCTTCTGGAGGACCTGCTGCTGCCTCTTTGGAAACTTCTGGCTTCTGCTAAGGTAAAGTGAATAGCTAAACTATCATTTTCTTTTATTTCTTGATTGAAAGAAAACTGTTATTTTTAGGATAACTTCAGTAAGTGCACTATATATATATATATATATATATATATATATATATATATATATATATATATATATATATATATATATATATATATATATATATATATATATATATATATATATATATATATATATATATATATATATATATATATATGTATATATATATCTATATCCTCTCCCAGGAAGGGTTTTCACCCTGTCAGTGGAACCAGCATCTTTCCCCATCTGCTTGAAGAAGTTCTCCCAGAGCCCTCCAAAAGATCAAGTTCTTCGGCTCGCCGGTCCCCATGCCGGTCCATGAGTCCTATCCAGACTCTTCAGGTAAGGTTTTCACCCTTTCAGTAGGACCACATCGTTCTCAAACCAACCTCCAAACACTCTCTCCCAGGGGTCTTCAAAAGATTGCGCTTCTCCGAGCAATGGTTCCCAATGCTGGTTCTGGAGTAGTTACAAGCCGTTGACAGAGAAATCACAAGGCCGGATGGCTAGTCCTGTCGTCCTTGCATTTAGTTCTCTTCACATGATCCGATCCTGTCGTCGATTTTTCAAACTCTTGTTTTTAAATTTCAAATTCTTAATGTTAAAGTTTAATTTTTCATTAAAAGCCGAAAGTCCATTATATTGAAAGATTTGTTGCTCCTCTATAAATTTTGATATAATAATTTTATCGAAACTTATTTAATTATTTTTTAAATTCAAAAAAATTTTCAAAAATTCTAATTTTAAAATAAATTTTTTTTTTTTTTTTTTTTTTTTTTTTTTTTTTTTTTTTTTTTTTTTTTTTTTTTCTCTCTTCTTTTCTCTCCTCAATCTTCTTTCTGATTCTTCTCGCTTTTCTTTTCCCATCTATCTTTAGGCACATCTACTCTCGACGACGGCCGAATCATATATATATATATATATATATATATATATATATATATATATATATATATATATATATATATATATATATATATATATATATATATATATATATATATATATATATATATATCAGGGGCGGCTCGTGATCTGGTTGCAGGTTTGTGCAACCACCTTTATATACAACTAGCTAGTGTACAACTGTTATTTATTACTTTTTTTTCTTAATTTTTTTAATAGGATTAAATATTTAATAAATTGCATCTTATTATAACAACACTCCAATGAAGCTCTATTTAATGTAAAAAAAAACGTCATACAATTATGACTAGTTATTGAAAATGAAGAAAATAGTGTATGTGGTTTGCAAAAAAATTTGCAAACGGATGCTTTAATATAACGGAGAGAATTGTGTATGCACAATTGCTGTGCGAGCGTTTCTATTCTGACAATATGGTTTGCAAAAGAAATACAAACCTTCTTTTATAGGTTTTAGCGTACGAATATTTTCAAAGAAATTTTAAGAAAAGTATACATATTTCAATTTTTTGTACTTCACACAGTTTAATATATATATTATATATATTATATATATATATATATATATATATATATATATATATATATATATATATATATATATATATATATATATATATATATATATATATATATATATATATATATATATATATATATATATATATATATATATATATATATATATATATATATATATATATATATATATATATATATATATATATATATATATATATATATATATATATATATATATATATATATATATATATATATATATATTATATATATATATATATATATATATATATATATATATATATATATTCCACTTTCCACCCTTCCCACTCTCGTGGAGTGGTGCCCGCCATAATTCCCTTACAAACACGCCTACAGAGGTGGGAATAATATGGAGGAAGTTACTGGGAAAAAGGAAAGAAATATTGGTAGAGAGGAAGTGGAAGTAGCGGTAAGATACGTAAAGAAGGAAAAATCGGCCTGAACTGATGGTTTAAATGGAGAGATGATAAGGGAGAGAGTTGAAGAGGTTGTTGACTGGATGGTTAGAATTTTTAATGTGTGTTGGGCAGAAGGGAGGTACCTCAGGAGTGGCAAGACGCTTGCAATGTGTTTATATATATGAAGGAAAAGGGGATAAGATAGTGTATGTGAATAATATTGTTAGGAAATATTTATTGAAGGATGTTAGTGATAAGATTGAAATAATTGACAAGAGAAGGGTGAGTGAGGGCCAAAGGGGTAAGGTAGGGGATGTGTGGATCAGGTGTTTACATTGAGAATGATTGGCCAGAAATTGAATGAA
>SEYY01003052.1:0-21550 GCA_009176605.1 Armadillidium nasatum | reverse complement strand
TACACAGATATTTATATCTGTGTATGCAATTAAAATTTCATTGTAATTCTTTGGAGCATACAAAAATATTTATATTTTTGTATATAACTAATAGTGGTTGGGTCATAACAATTCTGGTTCACACATTTTTTTTTATTAGTACCATGGTTTTGAGTGTATTTATATTTCAGTAAATTTATATATTAGAGGGGTGTATTTTCATTTAGTAGGATAGTATCCTGCGTTTTCCTGTAGTTTTTTTTTTTCTCTTTTTTAATTGTTCTAATTTTTGTAAAGTCATCTGTAGAGTCAAGAGAGTCATAAGTCATAGGTATTGGAGGTTTCATTGGCAATTCTTCTTTGATTCACCCAGGCCACGTTAAGGGTGGAGAAGCTTGTAACACGAGGATCCTAAAACCAGACCTGAGTGTCTAGCTTATCTTGTTGTGTAACTATATAGTAAGAGTGGGGGAAGTGCTGTTGACTACCGAGTCTTTGGTCTTCATATTGAGAGGGTTGAAGGGTTGTAAAAGAGGTGGTATCTCCCCTTAACATAATTGGCGACCTTGCCAGGATCCTCCTGTTGGTTGCCTTGTTCTTGTTCAGATACTTGTGATTTCATCATTCTTGGGTGTTGCTCTCGTGACAAATCTTTGTAGAATCATCAGAGTTATTCTTTTCTGCGATTTTTTTTTCTTCCTTTTGTTGTGGTGGATTGTTACTTTTGTGTGTTGGGTTAGAAAGGAAACCATATTACACTCTTAACATATCCACATTATATACAGCACAATGTCAAATTACCAAAACCAAGACATGTTAGAGTTAGGTTCAATCGCGGATCTTCGACTTGTCTGAGTCCTCCGATCAATTAGTGGATACACAAGATCGGGAGACAGTAAGCGTACCATATAATCAAACTGCGGTATCAAGTCATTCCGATAGCGCGTTCATTTTTGCCGAAGTACAGCGGTTACACGGCACTCGGGAATTCCAACCGGCAGTTGGATGAATTGCGGGCTGAACGGCAGAGCGAACATCAAAGTAGGGATTTCAATAGGGAGGATAGTCGACCTCCAGTAGAGCGGTTGCATTTCCCTTTTGCAGATGTGGAGAGAGCTGAATCGTCGCCGGTCCGGGAGCTAAAATTCGCAGCAACTGGGTTAACTCGCGGACCACACGAGGGCGTGAGGTTCTCTTTGCCATCCTTGACAGAGAGTAGTAGATATGCTACAATAGCATCAGGTTTGCCCATTTCGGTCGGTTTCTAGTTCGCTGACTGTGTCAACACAGCCAACTCCGACTTATTCATCTCCTATTATGACACCTTCCTTGTCTGAATCTTCCAGACCTTTGCCTAGTCGAACTATACCACCAAACTCAGATAATCGTCTTGATGCCATTGAAAATCAGCTGGCTATGATCACACGATCTGTCTCTATGTTGACTCAGATCATAGCTAAGGCATATAAACCTAAAGCAGTACCCTCCACGTAAATTTAATGCTGCTAAGGAACATAATCTCCGAACGTTCTTTAAACAGTTTGAGAGATATTGCCAGGTCACATATCCAGACCAACCCGAAGACTGGATAATCGTTCTCGGAAACTTCCTTGAGGGTACCTACAGTGACCTGTACGATCAAATTATTCGTGAGGAAATGGCTTATACTGCTATTAAGGACGCATTGCTTCAATGGTGGGATTATGAGGCTGGAGTAAGAAAGGACAAAGCATCGCAAGAGTTTATGCTTGCCAAACGGAAACCGGGCGAGAGTGTAAACATGTTCGCACTCCGGTTGGAACGATTAGCAAACCGAGCCTACCCCGGTGTTTCCCATGCGTGCCCATGACAATTTACGTCAGGCATTCTTATATAATTTACCGGCAGTAGTGGAACAGCGAATGCACGATTACATACTCAATCATGAGGGTGCAACTGGTCAAAAATTGCAATTTGATCAGATAGTCAGACTGGCAAATCAACATTGTAATGAGCTGTCTGCCGAACAAATCGAAGAACCTGAGGTAATCACCATTTCCCAGGTTAAGACCTCACAACAAAAGAGCGATGCTTGGAGTGAGGTGGTTAAAAGATATGCCAAGAAGCCAAATAACTTTGCTAGAGCTGTAGTAGAGTCAGTGCCAACCACACCACCCAAGTCGACCAATAATCGCTCATCACATAGAAATAACCATGGCTATGGCAATTCATCTCCAAAGACTGGTAAAAATTCATCTAAATCATCCTTTTTCTGCACACATTGTGGAAAAAATAATCATACATTGAGTGACTGCTACGGCTATAATAATGTGTGCCCATACTGTAAACAACAAGGGCATTCTACTATTGACTGTCCACAAATAAAGCAAAGGCAGTCAAATCGGTCCTTGCAAATGGCTCAAGCACCCACAATGAAATGCCCATATTGCTCAGCTGGACATCTGGGGAAAGATTGTCCCAGCCACGGAAGTCCTCGGCCTAAGGGTCGAGAAGGTCCATTGCCGCAGCGGAATAATCAGTGGGGTGCAGTAAACAACACATGCAACACATGTGGTGGCACTCATTCAGCAGGTGATTGTGGCGGAACCCCAGCTTTAAACTAAGCAACTCCGTAGCCATGGGTCAAGCTGCGGAGGAGATTAGTGATGGTGACTCGAATTCAAATTTAGTGACCCAAAACCCAATTGCGAACCCCGAAAATATTCAAATCCTATTTAATCGGGCTGACAGTCAACCCTTATATGTGGATGTCACCCTCGAGGGATATTCGGACAAGGTTTACGATTGCTTAGTCGATAATGGGGCGTGCGTAAGTCTCATTAAGTCTTCGGTAGTAGATGAGTTAATAGGTGTTCACAAACACCCATCGACTATTCGAACTATTACTGGCATTGGTCATACTGCCATTAAAATTTCACATTTTGTTATCTTAAGTCTTCATTTCCGTAGTGGTTTCAGTACAACTGAGACTGAATTCTATGTTGTTCCATCTGAATTCCTGGAACATTCACTGGTACTGGGTGTTCCTCTTTTACGAGCAAACAGTCTTCTTCCAGATATGTCAACATATCAATTATTATTAAGGGATGAAGATAAATTTCTTGTTGTAGCTTCAGATCCTACCAAAAGTAACACCACAATTGAACCTAGAACTACCGAAAATCTTGAAGTAGGACCACATCAATGCGGATTTATTTCTATAAATCTGTGTAATTTTACATATTCTCTCCAGAACTTCTATCTAGAAGGGCTGTGTGAGGAGAACTTTCATGTGTTACCAGGAATACTCAGAGAAGGCGATTCTTCGGTTGTGGATATTTACAATGGTAGTGAAACATCTAGATTCATCCCTAAAGGGTTCCCAGTGAGATCTGCTTTTCCTATTACAGAGACCACTGATATTTCAATCTTTAATATTCTACCTGGTGAACCGGAAGATGCTTCTATGCATAATGATTATTGGACTTGAAAGAGAATTATGGAAGAGTTCCAATTTTCCGATATCCAAGTGGAAGATTCCCAAAAAGAGCAACTTTTATCTGCACAAATAACTAATTAACGTATTGTATTGTATACGAATAAAGGTTTATATGGTGACTAGTTTGACGATACCTCGACGACGAGAATGGGATATTGTAATATTTATACTTAAACTTTATACAAGTGTACTTAATACTCATATCTTAACAGGTACGTGTCGAGGTCATACATAACAATTTTATCTGTAAATAATAATGGCATATTATGGCACAACATCCCATATTACTTCAAATTGTTATGTATGACCTCGACACGTACCTGTTAAGATATGAGTATTAAGTACACCAATATAAAGTTTAAGTATAAGAATTACAATATCCCATTCTCGTCATCGAGGTATCATCAAACTAGTCACCATATAAACCTTTATTCGTATACAATACAAGCAGATAAAAGACACCTGCCAGAGGGCAGCATTTAACGAACGAACGTAACAGCTCCTTTGTTCTCACCATGCCAGGATGATCCACATGAATTTCTGTTAAAAGTTGCTGCTGTAAAGACTTAGGAATAATTACTTGTGCATTACGTAAAACACAACCAAATTGTTATGTATAACCTCGACACGTACCTGTTAAGATATGAGTATTAAGTACACCAATATAAAGTTTAAGTATAAATACATATGAAACTTAGTTACACCGAATATCAATGCTAGAGCCTCTTTGTCAATTTGTGAATAGTTCTTTTCTGCATCTGCGAGTGTTCTTGAAGCGTAAGCAATTGGTCTTTCAACTCCATCTGGCATCTCTGAAAAAGAATAGTTGCCACACCCAAAGGTGAAGCGTCACACATTAGTTTTAGCGGCAAATCATCTCTGAAATGTGTTAAAAAAGTGGGAGACATCAAATCTTTATTAATACTTTGGAATGCTTTGTTACAAGCCTCATTCCAAACCCATTTTACATCTTTTTTAAGAAGTTGGTATAATGCATGAGCTTTCATAGCTAAATTTGGTATAAATTTCCCATAAAAAGTAACCAAACCTAAATATGCTTGCAATTCTTTCACATTCCTTGGACTTTTCAAATATTTTATAGCCTCAATTTTAGAATCAGTTTTATAGATTCCTTTTTCGTCTATTCTAAAACCCAAATACTCTATATCAGAAACTTTGAACTCGCATTTCTCCTTTTTAATGGTAATTCCATAATCTTTTATTCTTTTTAACACTTCCTTTAATCTGGCTAGTAATTCGTTTTCATCACTTCCTGCAATCAATATATCATCAATAAATACGAACGTACCTTGCAGTCCATGAAAAATACGGTCCATCACTTGTTGCCATAGAGCGGGACTGCTAGCAATGCCATACGGTAAACGTTTAGGCTTAAACAACCCTAAATGAGTATTTACCACACACAAATTTTGAGATTGCTTATCTAACATTAATTGCTGAAAAGCTGCTCTTAAATCTAGTTTGCAAAAGAGCTTGCAATTTCCTAATGCAGCAAACATATCCTCTGGTTTTGGGAGTGGATGCTGAGCGACCTTTAATTGGGGATTTACCGTAGTTTTATAATCACCACATAGTCGAACACTAACTCCATCCTTTTTTACTATAGGAACTAATGGAGTTCCCCAATCCGAGTATGCTACTTTTTCCCACGTACCTTCAGCAACCAATCGCTGTATTTCTTGTTCCACTAATGGTTTTAAAGCATATGGTATTTGCCTAGGAGCAAAGAATTTAGGAATAGCGTCAGGCTTTAAAATAAGCGAAGCAGTCGAATTTTTGACTGTTCCTCTCTCTTCAGAGAAAACTTCTTTAAATTCTTCCAATATCTTCCTAATTTGGCGACGAGGCAAAAGAACAAATCTTCTCACTTCGACTTCAGACGACGTAAAAGGTCACGTATGGATTTGCCTGCTCCTGCTCCGTTTCTTTTGTCGGAAGATCCAAGTTCAATCGGTGAAAGATGGAAGAAATGGAAGGCAGCGTTCCTTTACTATTTGGCGGCGACTGGTATTACGGCGGAATGTCGAAAGAAGGCTGTTCTACTGCATATAGCTGGTATGGAAGTACAGGAAGTATTTCATACATTGGACGTAGAGGAAACGGCCGGATATAAGGATGTTTTAAAGGAATTGGATGCTAAATTTGCACCCAAAGTTAATATCAGGTATGAGCGTTTTGTTTTTCGACAAACTAGTCAAGAGGTTAGTGAAACTACAGATGCATATGTAACTAGACTTAAGAAAATAGCTTCAAATTGTGATTTTAGTAATATAGAGGACGCTATTATCGATCAAATAATAGCAAAATGTTACTCCTCTCGTTTACGTAGGAAACTACTGCAAGAAGTAGGTTTAACTTTAACCTCTTTACTTTCTATTGCTAGGGCGATGGAAGTTGCTGAACAACAAGCTACCACAATTGAAGGTAAGGTTACTAATGTGATTGCAAATGTAGATTATGCTGGTGATAAAAAAGGCTACATAATTATAGGTTTCAAGATAGTAGCGATGCTAAGGTGACTACTAATACGCAAGGCACTAAATATAAATGTCAGCGGTGTGGATATTACGATCATAAGTCAAAGGATAGATTAAAATGTCTTGCGCATAATAAAGTTTGTAGTAAGTGTCATAAGAAAGGTCATTTTTCGGCTGTCTGTAAGACTATCCCGAAAGTTTACGCTACAAATAGAGAGAATGAAATTGAACAAGAATCAAAAAATAATGATGATTTGGAAAACTTAGCTTTTCGTGTGTATTCAGCGGTTAATAATACCGCGAAACAAATATTTATTACTGCTAGAATCAACAATGTGCCTATTAAAATGCAGGTAGATACGGCTGCAGATGTATCATTAATCCCTGAGCGGGTTGCGGGGCAAATTCCAGATTTAGTTGTGAAGCCCTGTAGCAAGCATATTAAAGATTATAACGGTAACGCCGTGCCGATTGTAGAAATGAGTACAGTTGATGTGGAGTATGAAAATAAACGGTATAAAAAAATGACTGTGCTCATTACAAAGTTAAATAGGAATTCCTTAATAGGATTAGATTGGTTGAGACATATACCTTTAGATTGGAAGAACATTTTTAGTTTGTCTAGTCAGACGAAATTAGATAAGATATTGGAAGAATTTAAAGAAGTTCTCTCTGAAGAGAGAGGAACAGTCAAACTTAAACTTTACGACCGTGTCTGTAAATCTTCTTCAGAAATATTCTTCAGTCCTCAGCACTGGAGATGACGATGTTGGGCTTGCTCACAATGTCCAGCATCACATTGAGCTTACATCGGACAGGCCCATTCATGTACCTGTTCGGAGGTTTCAAGGACCGTTAGCTCAAGAGATCGAGCGCCAGTGTTGTGAGCTCGAAGAAGGGGGAATTATTCGGAAAAGCCATTCTCCATATTCGGCTCCAGTAGTCCCTGTAAGGAAAAAGGACGGTAGTTTGCGTCTGTGTGTGGATTACCGTGCCCTTAATAAGCATACTAAGGGAGATGCATTTCCCTTGCCTAACTTAATTGACTCCATTTACAACATGGCAGGTGCCCGATTTTTCACCACCATTGATTTAGTGCGTGGATACTACCAAATTGAGATGGCAGAGGGTAGTATAGAAAAAACAGCCTTCTCTACCCCTCTGTCACATTATGAATTCCTTCGCATGCCTTTTGGAGTGAAAGGCGGGCCAGCCACTTTTCAAAGAGGTATGATGATGGCCTTGTCAGGTATTCCATGGTCTGAGGTCATGGCATACCTGGACGATGTAATTATTCGGCTCCAGCACTTTCGAACAACACATTCTCTCCTTGGAAAAAGTATTGCGTGCTCTCAATGCCAATGGGTTCAAGTTAAAGCCCAGTAAAACAAAGTTATGCCGAGAATCCGTAGATTTTCTCAGACATCGAATTGATAATAGAGGTATTCTTCCACTTGAAAAGAACCTCTCTGGCGTACTTGACTTTCCTATACCCAGAACGGTCAAGCAACTCAGGCAGTTTTTGGGAATGGTCAATTTCTATCGACGCCATATTCCACATTGCTCTTCTATTCGCTAAACCGTTATCGTGTCAAACTGGTGGTCGTACTGTACGATGGACTGAAGAATGTCAAGAAGCATTTGAAAAACTTAAATCAGCGTTAGTTGATCCAACGTTACTGGCATTCCCAGATTATAGTCTTAACTCACCACCATTAGAATTGTTCGTTGACGCGTCAGATATTGGAGCGGGGGCGGTGTTGTCGCAACAACAGGGAGATGATAGTCGGCCCATTGCGTTTATTTCTATGACATTCTCTGATGCACAACGGAAGTATTCTACAGTGGAACGTGAGCTAGCTGCCCTACGATGGGCCGTTAAAGCGTTACGACCATTCCTTTGTAATGAAAAGGAATTTATCATATATAGTGATCATGAGCCATTGCAATATCTACACAATATATCCATTGCAGATGGACGTATTGCGCGAACGTTGGAAGAACTTTCTGAATATAATTTTCAAATTCGGCACATCAGTGGTCGGAAAAATATTCTCGCGGATGCTTTATCTCGCTCTCCTGTACCAGTAATTGAATCAGAGCCTGTAGACATGATGACTGAGGGAACTTTCGAAGAAAGTTATATTCCCCAGGGCTTTAAGCAAATAATTGTTCCTGGAGGCGGAGATTCTTTATTTCAATGTTTTGCATTCTGGTTGGAGGGGGTCAGAAGGTTCTCATGTTGAAATGAGGGAGAGGTTAGTTGCAGAACTAATTAAAGATCCGCGCAAGTTTAATCTTCATGGAAGAAATCTGTTGAAAAGACTCAGATTGATGGCATACCCAGGTCAAGTACCAATCCCATAAATAATTCAAGCATTTGCAAATCTTATGCATTGCAAAGTTTTAGTTTATTATACTAGTGCTAAACCGCTGGTATATGGGGAGGGTTTTACTGACACATGCTATTTATCTTGTGTGTCAGGAATTCATTATAATTTGCTAACTCCGGAAGAAAACGTTAATTCCGCGAGCGATATAGTTTCAATTAATTTAGTTAGAATACATTCTAAAACATCCAATTTACAAGTACATAGCACACTATTACAGAATTCTTCAGTAGACATAGACACTCTTAAACATAAACAGCAAACAGATAGAGTTTTAAAAAGTTTATCCAGAGTAGTCGTCAATAAAGTGCCAAAGAAACAGTGGCTTAAGAACTTGACTGCATTCAGGTCGGTTGCTGAACATATTCTCATTTCCGAGGGGTTGTTGTTGGTTAAACATAAAAAGGAGGAAAAGTTCATTGTCCCATTCTCATATATGGTTTCTCTAGCAACGCAGTTCCACTTTGATTATGGACATCTAGGGAGAAACAAGTTATTATCTCTTATAAATGAGGAACTTTGGAATCCCCGAGTGAATCAAATAGTCTCAGACATTTGTAGATCTTGTCCACACTGTCAAGTGTCTAAGACAGGCACAAATATTGCCAGACCCCCTATGTTGAAGATAAGTTCTTCTTTTCCATATGAGTTACTGGCAGTTGATCTGTTGCAATTACCGCGCACCAGCAAAAATAATGGCTATTGTCTTGTTGCCATTGACCATTTTTCTAAATTTATTAATGTAGTGCCTCTGGTCAATAAAACCAGTCAAGTGGTCGCAAATGCATTTAAATACAAGATTTTACCTTTCTTAACCTACATTCCTGATCGTCTCTTAAGTGATCGTGGGTTAGAATTTATGGGTGAACCATTTGAAGAAGTATTACATGAATTTGGTATTGAACATGTTGTGATATCAAGTCACATGCCACAATGTAATGGAGTCACAGAACGTGTCAATCGTACACTGTTACAAATATTAAGGACTTTGGCTCAAGATAACCCATCATCATGGGATAACCAGTTGCCTCAAGCAGTTATTTTATACAATAACACTTGGCATTCAGCCATTGATGCCACTCCATCAGATACTTTACTGAAAAACCCGCATTCTTTCAGAAGGAACCCATGTTTACAACAGTTCTGGCGGGAATCCATCTAAACACTTCCTCACCATATCGTGAAGGGGACAAAGTCGCATACAAAGTTCACATGCCAGGTAACCTGGTCATAAACAAATTCAAATCGCGTTATGTGGGACCATTTACTATTCGTCAGGCTCATGACAATGATCTTACTTATGTAATCTCTAGGGTAAATAAACCGCACTCAGAGATTCGTGCTCACTATTCACAACTACGTCCATGGATAGAAGTTCCTCGTTACTTACGAGATAATCCCCATTTCAAGCAATTACTTTCCTCAGAAGAGGTGGATGATGATCATCAGACTGATGATGAAGTAAGAATGGATGAGGAGATAGAAATCATGGACATTGAAGATAATCACGTTGCTGAGCCAGAGATTTTCAATTCATTGGAAAACTGAATGTGAAGGAAGCGATTTTTTAGGTTTTGAGGTTAATTCACCATTATCTTTAAATGAATATTTAGGTTTTACAAGAGAATATTGTAATATTAGCATTCCAGTGCCAAAACTCCAACTGTTAGTAGTCTAGGTTCATTCCACACACCACCTTTTAAGAACACAAACATTACACCCACAATTACACCAGTAGATACAATACTTGTGGTTTCCAGTTGTCATTCTGTTGAAACATATCCGGGTCAAAATCTGGTGAGGGATGGAAGTGATGTGGAAGTTGGTTTGAATGTTTTAGATAAAAGGGAATCTGAATCAAGGTTGAGTTCTTCACTTAATAATTGTCGCATGTCAGCTGATCTTGCACATCTTCGGGTACTATGTCAGGGTACTGAGGGATCAGTTGTTGTGAATGATAGTTCAACAATCGAGAATGAACGCAGTTCGCACTCCTCAAGTGGGTCAGATTTTGAAGGCTTCACCACAGGAAGGGTGAATACTCGTGATGTTCGGGATATCCTTGGAAGAGATTCTTCATTATATAATCTCAGGTCCCCTGAAAACGAAATGCGAACCAGAGTTGTTGAGACCATAGTAACTACAACTATTAGCACTACGATTGGGTATAGAACTCGTTTTCATGGTCCTGTCCCAGAATATATTAATGTCTTAGAAAAGCCATTAGAATATATGTGGAAACATCACTAATGCATGCCATACAAAATTATTCTTTTATTAATGTTTTGCAAAATGTCTGATTTTGAGATTTGTTTTTTTTTTTTTTTTTTTTTTTTTAACATGCATTTTGTTCAATCATTTTCTTATTCACATATATTATTTGCATTAAAAATTTATTTATTTTTATTATTTATATATGTTGGTTCTTTAACCCTTCTGAATTACTTTCTAGGATTTTTTTTTTTTTTTTTTTTTTTTGTATATATTATGTATTATTTATTTTTCATTCCTTTGTCGTTTTGTGACAATTACATACAAATATATATTGTATTTTTCAGATAGTGAAAGTTCTGGAGTAGTAAATTATCTACCAATGTAACAATTTGTAAATCATCTGCCAATGTAACATTTTGTAAAAAGGTTTTGTTTTTCTCTTAAGAATGTAATTGTTACTGTTGGAATTGGTCAGAGGACTTTGTTTGCATTCTCTCTCTTGCTCACAATCAAATATTATTGGCTCGAAACTCATGCAAAGCAGCTATATTGGGGGGATCTTATTCTATGAGGAGGGAGCTTTCTTTCTTTTCTCACTCCTGAATGACTTGTATGATTGTTTGGTGAAAGAAAAGTACCTTTTCTTTGGTGAGGGATAATGTAGAAATTTGCAAATAGGGCACCCAACCCTATGCTTACAATCAGAACTCCCTTTCAGTTCCCTTTTGTTTTATGGGAGCTAAATATCAATTATTATTTAGTTATGACTTGGATGTATGTTTGACAGATTATAAATCGGTTTTTCTTTTCTTTGCAGATAGTAAATAGTTTATAAAACCTTTTTAACACATGGATTATTATAAATATCCAGCACAGGAAGAATCCATTTAGACTTTCAATTTCATCTCCCTTGCAAGGGTAAGTTTACTACTACATAGCCTTACATTAATAGGGGGGTTAAAGATTTGAACATAACTTTTGGGATGGGTTAATGTTTAGATTCATTTAACTTAATAACCATACCCTTTTAGGTACGAATTTCGGAGTCAGTTACAAATTGGGAACTCTTATTGGATAGGATTTGACTGGTGTCAATGCCGGATGAGTAGCGTGAGATTCCATAGTCCAAAATTATTTTTACTCAATTGCAATTGAGCAGGCAAGAGAACCAAACGAGCTCCTCTGGCAAATCACTAGTTAAGTACATATACCACTTGTTCATAAATAACTTGTATGTCACGTAATTAAGCACCATACACAAATATTCATATTTGTGTAGGTGATATCATTCTCATTAATCCATATTTTCATATATTGTAGAAGTTTATTGAATAAATCATATACAAATATTTATATTTGTGTATTTGTGTATGAGATAGATTTTGTAAAATTGAGCACTACACAGATATTTATATCTGTGTATGCAATTAGCTTTTGTGAATAAGTATTCATTAGTTGCACCATACATAAGTAATCATATTTGTGTATGAAGTTGCAATTATTGAATAAATCATATACAAATATTTATATTTGTATATGAGATAAATTTTGTAAAATTGAGCACTACACAGATATTTATATCTGTGTATGCAATTAGCTTTGTGAATAAGTATTCATTAGTTGCACCATACATAAATAATCATATTTGTGTATGAAGTTGCAATTATTGAATAAATCATATACAAATATTTATATTTGTATATGAGAAAATTTTGTAAAATTGAGCACTACACAGATATTTATATCTGTGTTTGCAATTCAAATTTTCATTGTAAGTCTTTGGCGCACACAAAAATATTTATATTTTTGTATATAGCTAATAGTCGGTTGCGGTTTTAGCAATTCTGGTTCACACATTTTTTTTTTATTAGTAAATTTTTTGAGTGTATTTATATTTCAGTAAATTTATGTATTAGAGGGGTGTGTTCTCATTTAGTAGATAGTACCTTGCGTTTTCCTGTAGTTTGTTTTTTTCTCTTTTTAATTGTTCTAATTTTTGTAAAGTCATCTGTAGAGTCAAGGGAGTCATAAGTCATAGGTATTGGAGGTTTCATTGGCAATTCTTCTTTGATTCACCCAGGCCACGTTAAGGGGTGGAGAAGCTTGTAATACGAGGATCCCTAAAACCAGACATGAGTGTCTAGCTTATCTTGTTGTGTAACTAAAGTAAGAGTGGGGGAAGTGTTGTTGACTACCGAGTCTTTGGTCTTCATATTGAGAGGGTTGAAGGGTTGTAAAAGAGGTGGTCTCTCCCATTAACATATATATATATATATATATATATATATATATATATATATATATATATATATATATATATATATATATATATATATATATATATATAATATATATATATATATATATATATATATATATATATATATATATATATATATATATATATATATATATATATATATATATATATATTATATATATATATATATATATATATATATATATATATATATATATATATATATATATATATATATATATATATTATATATATATATATATATATATATATATATATATATATATATATATATATACATCTTCTTCTAGACCTCACCTCTTATTCTTGACCGAAACTCAGATGTTTCAGCGTTCTGATAGCAAACCCTATTATGTTTCCTCCTACTGTCTCTATCCTCAATTTTCAGCCAAAGACCGTTGTTGTGCATACGTGCGCAACGATGTCGTTTGTTCTCGTGTCTCTAATTTGGAGTCTTCCGAATTTTCCACCTTATGGCTTAGGCTCTCTTGCCAATCTACTACTAAATTCATTTGTTCTGTTTATTTATCTCCTAATTCTACTGACTATCCTAAATTCTTCGACTATTTAAATTCCAAAATAGAGCACATTCTCTCTTCTTCTCCTTTCTCTGAAATCCTCATATTAGGTGATTCCAATGTTTACCACCGCCAATGGCTTTCATTTAGTTCTCATGATACAGCTGGTGAACGTGCCTTCCATTTCGCTATCCAAAACGACCTTGAGCAGTTGGTGCAGCTCCATACTCGTATCCCTGATCGTCTTGGAGATGAACCCAACATTCTAGACCTTTTCCTAACTTCTTATCCTTCTCCTTATACTGTTAAACCCTTTCCTCCTCTGGGTTCCTCCGATCACCTTCTTATCTCTGTATCCTCTTCTATCTCTTCATGTCTTCCACAAAAAAAGACCCCCTTCTATTGAAAGGAAACGTTTGTGGCACTTCAGTGCCGCAAGCTGGTTGGTCTTGCATTCGTACTTTTTCGATTTCCCATGGAATGATTATTGCTTCCATGGGAGGGGTCCCTCTGAGTGTGCAGAACGCATTACAGAGATGATTGTCTCTCTGGCATGGAGGCGTACATTCCATATTCTTTCCCTTCTACTAAACCTAACAAACCTTGGTTTAACTCTGCTTGTTCTCGCGCTATCCGCCGCAGGGATGTTGCCTTCAGGGATTATCGTCGTCTTCAAACTCCAGAAACTCACGCTACTTATATTTTATTCCGGAATCGTGCAAAATCTATCCTTCGTAACACTAAAAACTCATTTCTCCGTAGAAAATGCAATAATCTTTCTGGTTCCTTTTCTTCACGTTCTTTCTGGCATTTTGCAAAAAAATGTCAACTCTAACTTTGCTTCTTCCTCTTTCCCTCCTTTAATATCTTCCGACGGCACAACTGTTGTTTTACCTTCTTCTAAAGCTGAACTCTTTGCTCAAACTTTTGCCTCTAATTCAACCTTAGACGATTCCGGAGCTATTCCTCCTCCTTCAACCTCCTATAACTCAATTATGCCTATAATTGGAATTTCTTCTAAAGATGTCATTTCTGCTCTCTCTGAGCTTAATACTAAGAAGGCGTACGGTCCCGATGGTATTCCTCCTGTGGTTCTCAAAACTTGTGCTTCCGAGCTTGCACCGTGCCTCTGTAAACTTTTTCGTCTTTGCCTCTCTTCTTCAACCTTCCCTTCTTGATGGAAACGTGCGCTCATTCAGCCTGTGCCGAAGAAGGGGGACCCCTCTCAACCCTCCAACTACCGTCCTATTTCTTTGACCTCCGTTCTCTCTAAAGTTTTCGAATCTATCCTTAACAGGAAGATTTGGAAACATCTCAATTCTTCTAATCTTACGTTCTGGAAGATTTTCATCAGTGTGGGAGATATAATTTTTATAACGCACAGTTGCATTTTAATCTTGTTACCAACGTGGTTAGAGCAAAAGTGCGTACCATGTTAAAAAGTATAAACAACAAATTTGATATTGCCTTTCAAAAGAGTATCTAGCTTAAGGGCGTATTTTGATACTTTAAAAAACCGTACATGGTATTATCTACTAAGAATCAAAATGTAAAACCATAAATAGTTTTATCTTCGAAAGCAGAATATAAGGATTTTCTAATAACCTCCCAAGAACAAGAATTTAAATTTTTAATTTAAATTATGGGGAAATTCAGTTAAATCAATAAGTAGAAGTTAAGACCAATCATCAAAACACGTTATTTATTCTAACATACATTTCTGCAAAGTTAAATTCAAAAAATCATATTTAAAAGTTAAAATAAGCCTACATCTACCTTACAATTAAATACTACAAACTAACTTAAGTTTAAAAGCAGATCAAATATAATTTTTACAAGTCATCCAAATTTTCTTTCAGGAATTTCCTGAATTTGACAGCAGCCTTTCATATAGGTCTTTGGTCAGAGCTTTGATTATGACTATCAGGTTGTCTAGCAACTGCTGAAGCAGGGACAACTTCTTCAGAGAAAGAATTTATCAATTTCCTTCCCTTTCCTCATTCTGATTCACCCCAGGGTGTGTTATGGATAGCTCCATAGGGAAAAGATTGCAAATTGAGTGGTGTGCTACCTTGCCATTGCTCTGTTTTACTTTGACAGATCTAATTATATTGTCCTATCCTACCACTACTTTTAAAATCTTTCCTTTCCTAGAAACCAAAAGGGTCTAGGTTTATTATGTAGTTTTATAAGGACAACATTTCCACACTTTATGCGATTAGTCCAAGGGATCTGACACAAGTATATGCTGTATTCTCGGAGACTGAACAAATACTCTTCATAAGTTTTTATGAGTTTTTAAAAAACATTTAAAAATTGGGCGAATTTTTGTAGTAACCTGAGCCTCCATTTTAATAACTGGCCTATGCTATATAAAGATAAAATTCACATATTCAGATGGGTTTATATCCACCTTTTCTATTATACCATCATCAAAATGCTGTTCAAAAACTCTTGTACTCTTTAAATAAATGTTTAGAATGCAAATAAGCAACCTCGCTATCTAAAACCTTATTGGCAACAACAAAGTCAGAAGGCACTTTGCCAACATTTTCCTTCCAAGGAAGTTTTAGATAATAATGTTTATCTTTGAAAACAATATTATCATTAACTTCTGACAGTTGAAAAAAATATCAGCTTTAGCCATAACTTCAATCAAAATTTTTAATCCCTATGCTTTCAAGAGTAAATAAATTATCAAGTCCATGTTCCACTTCACTATCATCAAATATACTCATTAAAGGATTAAAGTAAGAACAGAAACTTTGTTAACAAAAGAGAACGGGCAACATTTTCACAAGATACTCCAATTCCATTAGTGATGGAGTTTAATTTAGCAATTTGGTCAGTATATAGAAAAATGTTAATATCCCCAAAAGGCACAATATCTTGACTAATTTTAAAACATGCCCCATTCATACATTTTTCAAACTTAAAGGGAGGCAAATATTGTAATAAATCAATACCAATTAATGCGTTTAACTCAACACATTCTTTATAATCATGCAAATCATGCAATGCATTAATTCTATATCCAAGTTTATTCAAGTTCTCATAAGCAACTTTTAAACCTGGTATTTCAAATTCAATATCAAAAGATTCATCCATAAGCAAATAAAAAGGAAATTGTTTTCTACCAGGTAAATCTATATCAAAAGAGCTAAGAAAGAAGGATTTTTTTTTAAGAAGCAACAAAACTATGTACATCATAATTGACACTATGCAAAGATTTTAAATCTAAAAGGGGTTTAGCTGCTTTAGAGCTAAGATAACTAAGCTGGGAACCCGAGTCGATTAACGCTAATACTTTACATTATTTACCTCTTTGATGAAAAGTAATTTCTACAAAAGGAAGAAGATAGTTTTGTTCCCCATTACTATAGTTAATACAAAGGTAAGACATAGTTTGACCATCATTCTTTTTAGAATGCCCCTTCTCACATAAAGCAGATATGTGGGTATGAAGGTTACAGTACATGCAAGCATAATCTAAAAAGTTATCATGATTACCAGGACAATCTTCTGTCGCATGCTTAGCACTAGAGCAAAATCTACAAATATTTTACTGATCACACCGTTGTAGCCTAGATTCAAGGTCCGGATAGGCCTGACATTTATTCATAGTATGAGCAGCACCACTACAAAATTTACAAGAGGAAGTACGATTGGATGCATTAGTTTTACTATGAACATAATTAGATTTGGAAGATTTTTGGGTGGTCTTAAAGTTTTTTATGGTAGCCTTAGTTTCACTATTACGGGAAAATTTATCATTACTACCTTTACTTTGGCTACTACTATTATCAGTGACAAATTTATTATACTTACAACCAGAATTGTTATTCTCATTATTACTATTATTATAAGGCTTACCAAATCTATTATTCTTATAACTATTATCATGCTTAGACTGATGCTGTGGTCTTTGCCTTAACTCCAAGCGTTTTAGTAAAGTAGGAGAATGATCAAAACTTCAAGGATACTAGGGTAATTGTTTTGAACTTTTTCAATAAGCGCATTCTTGAATTTGGGGGGTAACTTATAAATTATCATAGAACTAATTATTTTAAAACCTGATGTCTCGGGTACAAGGAAATCAAAACCATATGACTTAAGGTCATAGGTCGAAACTATCATTTCATTAAGTAAGCTGCTAAATTATTTTCAGGCGGGGCACGGATTTCGTATAACTGCTGAAAAATCTTTTCAACAATAAATTCTTTTTCAAAGTACTCCGACTTCAAAATATCTAACGCAACTTTATAATTAGGTCCTTCAGGACTAAGATGCTTAACCATATCATAAGCAGTATTCCCTAAATTACCTATTAAATGAAAAAGTTTCTTTTCATCAGAGTAAATAGCGTTACTATCAATAAGGGCTTTAAATTTCGCTAAGAATCAAGAGAAAGCTAACTTGTCATTCTCATCTCTTTCAAATCTACCTATCTGAATAGGAGGTTCTTTTGCACTCCTATATAAATTTAAACTAGTCCTAGCCCTATCAGGATCGTTAGAACAAGTACTTTCAGAGGGGCTTACTATGAGAGAAATTGATTATTCGCTAGCAGCAGAGGGGGTACTAGACTTTGCTAAATTATCCACAATTGAAGAAATTTTAACCTCTGTATCAATTTATATTGAAATGACGTATCACGATCACTAAGGTAAAGTTCACGCAATGTGTCAAACTTATATATATTGGACAATATATTTTTATCTAATTTCTCTAGGGATTTAAATAACCTTTTTCCTCCACTAATTTATCTTTTATAAATGACTTGCTCGAACAAGTTTCAATTTTATTTAATATCAACCTCACACGATTTTTTAAATCTTCTCTTTCATTAATAAAAGAACGGTTCAAAGATTGGCATTCTTCCATATCGGACATTTTATAGATACTTTAAAGTTAAACAATTAATGAAAACAGTTTAAAATTTCAATTTCAATTGAAACGATAAACTCTAAAAGTTAAGGAAATCAAGCAATACAAGGTGAGTAACAAAGTAAACTAATAGACTAATTAACGTTCGGTCTAATTACTTCAAAAAAACCAGAAATTTTTAGGAAAATTAAAAGGAATTTTACTTTTCATAGAAATTCTGAAGACTTAATTAAACAGTATTGTGACTGTTTGTCCTATTTTCAAAGATATATATATATATATATATATATATATATATATATATATATATATATATATATATATATATATATATATATATATATATATATATATATATATATATATATATATATATATATATATATATATATATATATATATATATATATATATATATATAAATAGGGGGAGGACGTAGCTATGTCCGAAGCGATGAAAGTTCCCCCCATTGGGCTTAACCGCGGGGTGATGGGGTGGGCTAAACCTTTCCGTTTCACTCCGTTGCCCTTTGGTTAGTTCCTTTTCGTGATTCACCTTCTCAGAGGGTCTCTAGTGTACCCTCGTCTCACATTGGAGTGTCTATGCTCCCATTTCTCCTTCCCTTAACTTCTTTCTCACGTTCCTCAAATTTACAAGCTCTTACTCCTACATTACCTTTAAAATAAGAACAACAAAATGGCGAAACATAAAACTGCCTCGGAGATGCTACGAGGGGCGGCATCCAAAGAATGACCCTCATCCACTCCTTCTCCATCACCACTTGGGAGTTGGTGGCCTCCTGTGATGGGGTTGGTGCAACCAAGACATCTATGCCGACTTGCCCTGGTGCACGATCTTCCTTTTTCATTAACTTCTGCAACATTCGCGGTCTCTTTACTAATTTATACTTTGTCGAACACCTCCTCTCTTCTTCTAGACCTCATCTCTTATTCTTGACCGAAACTCAGGTGTTTGAGTGCTCTGACAGCAAGCCCTACTCTGTTTCCTCCTACTGTCTATATCCTCAATTTACAGCCAAAGGCGGATGTTGTGCATATGTGGGCAACAATGTTGTCTGTTCTCGTGTCTCTAATTTGGAGTCTTCTGAATTCTCTACTTTATGGCTTAATAAAACTTTCTTGCAACTGTAGAACTAAATTTATCTGTTCTGTCTACTTATCTCCTAACCCTACAGACTATCCAAAATTCTTAGACTATCTTAACTCCAAAATAGAAAACATTTTTCTTCTTCTCCTTTCTCCGAAATCATCATATTAGGTGATTTCAATGTTCACCACCGCCAATGGCTTTCATCTAGTTCTCATGATCCAGCTGGTGAACTCGACTTCCAATTTTCTCTCCAGAATAACTTTGAGGCAGTTGATGCATCTCCCTATCTGTATCCCTGATCGTCTTGTTGATGAACCCAACATACTCGGTCTTTTCCTAACTTCTTATCCTTCTCCTTACACAGTTAAACTCTTTCCACTTCTTGGTTCATCCGATCACCTTCTTATCTCTGTATCTTGTCCTGTCTCTTCAAGTCTTCCGCAAGAACGGCCCCAGCCTTCTGCAAGGAGACGTTTCTGGCATTTCTGTGAAACTAACTGGTCTGATTTGCGGTTGTACTTCTCTGATTTTCCATGGAATGATTACTGTTTCCGTGGGAAGGGTCCCTCTGAGTGTGCAGAGCTCATAATCAAGGTGATTCTCTCTGGCATGAAGTCGTACATTCCATATTCTTTCCCTTCCACTAAGCTTAACAAACCTTGGTTTAACTCTGCTTGTTCTCGTGTTGTCCGCCGCAAGGATGCTGCCTTCAGGGATTGCCGTCGTCTTCAAACTCCAGAAACTCACGCAACCTATATTTCATCCCGGAATCGTGCAAAATCAATTCTCCTTAACACTAAAAGTTCCTTTCTCCGTTTAAAATGCAACAATCTTTCTGGTTCTACTTCCTCACGTTTTTTCTGGCATTTTGCCAAAAATGTCAACTCTAACTTTGCTTCTTCCTCTTTCCATCCTCTAGTATCTTCTGACGGTACTACTGCCGTTTTGCTTTCCTCTAAAGCTGAACTCTTCGCTCAAACTTTTGCTTCCAATTCAACCTTAGACGATTCCGGAGCTGTTCCTAATCCTTCAACCCCCTCAAACTCATTTATGCCTAAAATTATAATTTCTTCTAAAGACGTCACTTCTGCTCTCTCTGAGCTTAACACTTAGAAAGCTTACGGTCCTGATAGTATCCCTCCTGTGGTTCTCAAAGCTTCTGCTTCCGAGCTTGCAACCTGCCTTGGTAAACTTTTTTCTCTATGTCTTTTTACTTCGACCTTCCCTTCTTGCTTTAAAAGTGCGATCAGTCAGCCTGTGCCGAAGAAGGGGGACCCCTCTCCAGTGGCGGCTCGTCTTTATGGGCTCCATGGCTGCAGCCCCTCCAAATTAAAAATACCAGGCGTAGGATGTTGATATAAATATGAATTTTTTGTCAGAGAAAGTGATTTTGTTAAAGTAAATCTTTTTAGTGTAGTTTAATTAACAACCCATTTGAAGTAAATAAAACACTTTTGTAATAAAACATGTTTACTTAGAGAAAAGGAAAAAATATCACAGTCTATGTTACATACTATTGTTTAGTAACTACAAAAAAGAGGATAGCCAAGTTGCCAGATTATTCTTTACATGATACATAGTAGCTAAATAAAAAAAATTGCTCTATAAAAATAATGAATAAACAATATTTTCTTCAACACTCTCCCTTATTGTTTATTCTATAAAGGCTAGTCCATTCCTAATTTTTCATTCAGGATCATGAGTCTTGGCTTGTGTAGTGGCTTTGTGAGTCCATCTGCAAGTTGATTTTCACTGCTAACCTTGAGTACCTCAATTTCATCATTCTGAACTTTTTCTCTGACAAAGAAATGGCTTACCTTTATATGTTTAGTTCTTTTGTGAAATTCTGGATTCTTGCTGAGTTTGATTGCTGCTTCATTGTCAATCCAAAGAGTGGGCTTCTTGTAAACTTTTGTGATCTCTCCTAGAAGTCGATGAATCCAAATAATTTCCTTTTTTGCTTCACTAGCTGCCATAATTTCAGCTTCTGTTGTTGAAATTGCAACTGAGCTTTGTTTCTGACTAGTTCATGAAATTGCACCTCCAGCATATAGACATACAATTCCAGTTGTTGAATGTCCTGTTTTCTGGTCTCCAGCATGATCTGCATCACTGTATCCTTCTAGATGATTCTGTTCACTATTACTTCTATATATGATACCTTTTTCCAGAGTACCTTTCAAGTATCTAAATAC
>SEYY01003051.1:32500-37500 GCA_009176605.1 Armadillidium nasatum | reverse complement strand
ATTATTAATTATTATTATTATAAAAACTTATATTTGCCTTCACTTTTCAAAAATTGCAATTTATTTTATCCATTATTTATTTTTATAATATAAATTCCTATTTCCATTCGTTTCTGGTTTCTTTATTTCAGTTTTTCAGTTTTCTTTATTTCTTTCATTAATTTTTATTAACAAAATATTAATAAGGATACAATATATAGCTCCATGAAAAACTTAATACATACGGAGCACTAATTTGATTTCATATATCTTCTTGTATTTGACACTTTTGTTCTTCCTATTGTGTTTTGAGCTGGCTTCTCATCCCGTCCTGTTGGAGTTTAATGAATCTTTTCATTAAAGAGATTTTATGGTGGGACCTGTCATCATGATTATCACTAACAACACTTAGAATTTTATGAATAAATTGGACACGGAGAAGAAGAAAATGTATTTTTAAAGACATGCGGCGTCTATTGCCGTCTACCGTGGCTCAAAAGGTAGGGTGAGTGACTGACGTGCTTGAGGGCGCCGGTTCGATTCCTTTTGGGAATCCTAGGTATATTCTACATAGAAAAGTTCCTCTCCCCAAGTAGGGCAATGCCCGTGAGGTGTGAACTTTAAAAAAAAAAAAAAAAAAAAAAAAAAAAAAAATTCTTTGATATATTGGAAAGGTATTACAAATTATATCATTAATACTTGCTGCTTTAGGGAATTCTAGAAAGTTTTGACTAACTAACGTGATTGAATCCTCTTTTTTAGTAATTTATTTCTTAGTTTTGACTAATTTTCAAGCTCGTACCTCACGGGTATTGCCCTTATCCAGGAGACAAATTCTCTAGGAAGTTTTTTATTAGGATCTTCAAGGACAGGTCGAACTCGGTACCTTCACCAAGTGAGTTTATAGTGAGTTGAGTTTAAGAGTTTATCGCTCAAATATTTGAACCACGGTAATGACATGCAGTTGCTATCAGTCATTAATTTCACATCAAGCCTATTGAAAGTCCTTTGCTTCAATTAAGTTTCAATTTTGTTATGTACTAAATTTTTCTTTACCTACATGAACCCTTGTTCATTTATGGCCAGGGATTTAACAAAGTTCTTTATTAGGTCCACTTAGATGTGAAACGGCTGAAGGAAAACCATTTGCGTGTTTATCAGTGGCATAAGCTACACTTTATTCCGACCAACTATATGTTCATCTCTTTCAGGATAGTCATTTACAGCATAATGCCTGCTAAATATTTAGCTGTTCCAAACACACAAGAAACACATGCTTTTGCTATTCCCAGCTGTGGCTCTAGATTGAGGGAAATCATTTTTAGATGACGGTGCAAACTACGCTGAAACAAAGTTACATCTAAGCTATGCACCCGTCCTCCCAATATATTACTGATTCTTTATGTGCAATCGTTTAGTAAATATTATGCATAATACTATTTATAGATTGTAGTATCATTTAAGAAATTAGCAGTACTTAAATGTGTAAAATAGGAATATTAATACCTTATTATTTATAATAATGACAATACGTTAAAAGACAGCATACATAGTCATTGTCTTATTTCAACAATCCAAATTCAGATTCAGAATCCGAATAGTCAGTTTAGTCTTCATGACATGCATTTACTTTAGCAAGAAATTCTTTTTGTGTATAGTATAGTTGGAAAAATGTTACAGATAAATGAACTTCAAAGAAAGTCTTTTTCCTAATAATTTTACAAGAAATTACAAAAAAAAAATATTACCAAAATTTCCATCTTATAAATTTCCAATTTTGGCTATTTTGAATTGCCCAATCAATCTTCTCGACTTTTCTAATCCTTCTCCCTATCTACCCACCAAAACAAAATATTCCCCCTAACATTTTCCCCAATAAGACATTGCCTTAAGAGTATGCCTCTCCCCCTCCCCCTCCCCTCCCATCCCCTCCCTCTCCATTCCCCATCTTTGTAATAAAATTCTGAATTAAATTTTCATGTGAAAGTTGGTTACGTAAATTTCAATTTAAGATTTAAAAATCAAGTTATTCTAATTTTATTTCTATATTTTAATTAACCAAATGGCTTTGGTTTATATTTTTTAATCAAATTGATTAATTATTTACATTAATGCTTTGCTTCTGACTTTCCCATATATATATATATATATATATATATATATATATATATATATATATATATATATATATATATATATATATATATATATATATATATATATATATATATATATATATATATATATATATATATATATATATATATATATATATATATGGACTCATCGAAAGCTTTCGATAGAGTCCGGCACAAAGCTTTGATTTCCAAACTTCCCTCTTTCGGAATCTATCCTTCTCTCTGTGGCCTCTCTGATTTCCTTTCTGGTCGTTCTATAACAGCTGTTGCAGACGGCAACCGTTCATCCTTTAAATCTATTAACAGTGGTGTTCCCCAAGGTTCTGTTCTATCCAAAACACTTTTTCTGCTTTTAATTAATGACCTCCTTTCTATTATTTCATCTCCTATCCACTCCTATGCTGATGACTCCACCTTTCATTACTCTTTAAAATTTGAAAGGTGCCCCGCTCCCAACAACAGTTAATAGACGCAAGGAAGGTAGCCTTGGAGCAGCTGACCTCTGATCTATCTCGCATTCCAAATTATGGCAGAGAAAACATAGTATAAGTATTACTTAGTAGGACAAACATATAGGATATTTGTTTGCAGATTTTCATGACCTTGAAAAATGTTGTAGCTTTAGCTCCGCCTACTTTGATGCAAAAAGATTATTTTCTTCACTGATACATATGACGTATAAGTGACGTCATAAAACCTATTGCCTCTGATTATTACTATATATATATATATATATATATATATATATATATATATATATATATATATATATATATATATATATATATATATATATATATATATATATATATATATATATATATATATATATATATATATATTATATATATATATATATATATATATATATATATATATATATATATATATATATATATATATATATATATATATATATATATATATATATATATATTATATATATATATATATATATATATATCGAAAATGGGAAATTCGAAACTGATAATCTGGTACAAAGTTTTTAAATTTGGCACCACTGTTTTTGTTTATTTAAAAATGGCAAAGAAACCAGCTTCGTGATTGGTCATGAAAACAAAAACTATCTGTTATTGGAGTCGGGCTACCTAATGACGTAAAAAAATAATTAATATTTTATTTCAAAAATAAGCATTATTTTACATGTTATTTCAACAAAAAAGATTTAATTAGATTTTAAATGATTAAAAAAAATACAATTTGCTTCATGAGGGTGTTTATTAAAAAAAAAAAAAAAAATAGGCATTCACAAAAAGTGCATCACTGTCAATCAGAAAATTATAACATTTATTAATCCTACTAAGTAATACTTATACTATGGAGAAAACATGATCATTTTCAATGTCCAAAAACTCATTTCCTCCATCTCTCTACTCGACACAATCTTCCACACAACTAAGATATCTTCTTCGAAAACTCCCAACTCAAACCTTCATATCTTTCAAATATTCTTGGTGTTTCATTTTCTCGTGATCTTTCTTGAAAAGATCACATTATTTAACTTTCAAAAGAAGTTTCTAAGAAGTAAGATGTTCTGAGGCTCCTTAAAAAATTCTACACACTACCCCAGTTGCTTGATCTTTATAGGAGTGTTGTTCGCCCTTGTATAGAGTACGCCTCACACATCTAGGGTGGTTCCATTCATGCAGCTGTCCTTGAAAAGGTGGAGTCTAGGGTTTTTCTTTTTATCAACTCTCCTGCTTTCACTAATTCTCTCCAGTCCATATATATATATATATATATATATATATATATATATATATATATATATATATATATATATATATATATATATATATATATATATATATAAGTAAAAACAGTAGTACAAAACAAAGATGCAACATTTTAAATTTAGTTTAATAGTTACAAGTTATATCGACAGTTATTATATATTTTTAGTTTTACAATATTCAACGTTTCGATTTCTCCTGAAATCATTTTCAAGAACTGAAAAAACACAACAAATTATTAACATAACACTGACAAATAAAATAAAAACAAAAACAAAAACAAAAATAAGAAATATCTATAAATTATGAAATGATTACCGTTACACATAACACACACAGTCAACATGTATATAAAAATCGGAATGAAAACAAAAAATATAACTAAAATGTGAGAGTGACTGACTAATAACTAGAATGAAAGAAAAAAATTTTTTTGGTTGGTTTAGAGTTAAACAATAAAAAAAGGACATTCACATTCATATTCACATACATATAAAACACAATCATATATATACATATACATGCACACATACATACATACATACATATACATACATATATACATATACACATATACATACAACATACACACATACATATATACACACACATACATACATACATACATACATACATACATACATACATACATACCATACATATGCATACATATACACACATACATAACCGCATATACATACATACACACTCATACATACACATATACATATATACACAATACACACACATATACACAGACACATATATACAATACATACATACATATATACATACATACATACATACACATATATATATACATACACACAAATACATACATACATACCCTCACACATACACACATATGCATACATACATACAACCACATATACATACCTACATACAACGTACATACATACCTGCATGCAAACATGACTACAAACAGACAAACTTACACTACATAGACATATGCAAACCTATAACCAAAACATATAAACCATGTAAACGAAGAGGGAAAAGGAAACCAGAGCAAAAAAAATATATAAAGAGAAAAAAGTGAATAGCTATGATTGAACTATGTGTAAAGGACAAGATAATTGATTATTATTAAGTTCTGGCTTTAACTTTG
>SEYY01003051.1:0-2500 GCA_009176605.1 Armadillidium nasatum | reverse complement strand
TCCGATACAACAGCCCTTTTCGCCTAATTAGGGTGGTATGAAAAAAGGGAATGAAAGAGATACCCTATCCCGGTTTTCTATAAACTTTAAACTTCAAAGACACACCCCTGACAATCTCCAATCCCAGAAAGCAAATCCTATTAAAATTCTCAACTTCCGAAATAAATTGAATACTGGGTGACAAAGAGTTGAACATTCGATAAAAAGCTCCATATACAAACAACTAAGAACCGGACTCATTGAAGATCCCACCCATGCTCGCTCAAAAAATTTGCTTGTTAAAAATTCCATCAAACACAAAATTATTTGTAGAACAAATCTTCACCAATGAAAGAAAATAGGAAAGGACTGAAACGTTTCTGGGTTTTACTAACAAATACCGATAGTATATATATATATATATATATATATTATATATATATATATATATATATATATATATATAATATATATATATATATATATATATATATATATATATATATATATATATATATATATATATATATATATATAAAGTCATTTATCCTCAAATTTTCTGATTTTCTTATTTTTCCTTTTTCCCTTTCTTTCCTTTGAGCAGACTTAAGAAGACAAGACTCGCTCCCACAGTGTAATTTATCCTCTAAGAATTGAATTTCAAGATGAAATAAAGCTATTAATCAAAATTTATTTTGATTTTATTCCAAGGCTGAGAAAACCATTCAGTTTGTTTGCCGTTTTGGATGCAGAAAATTCATTTCTTTTTTTTTATTCTACGTTTCTATCCTTTGTCCTTGCAAAGCACACGAATAGATCTTATTAAATATGAAGATTTTGTTTATACCTAAAATGTTTTTCATTAATTTAAAGAGATTTAGAGTTTAAAATTATTTGTTTAATTCATAATGAAGCACACAAATGTATTTATTTTGACAGTTTTGTTTTGGATAAATTATTATTCTTTTTTTCTGTTATTATCCAATTATAGTACAAATCACTGCAAAGATTGTCCTAACGAATCTTTGGGACAAGTGGTAAAAATGTCACAGTAACATTTTCAATAGAGAAAAGACATGTTAAGCATAAGAAATTCGCTTCACCGATTTACTTACTTTCTATTAAGAAAATAACTGAAATAATTTGTGATATTTTTGCCACTTGTCCCAACGATTCGTTAGGACAATTTTTGTAGTGTAACTAAGTGTTAAATTTATATTCTATTTTTATAACAATTGATTATTAATGAGATCTTTTATTCTGATAACGTCGAGTGATTGCAGAGAAAGAGGATGCAACCAGATCATCAATTTTTAATGACTAATTTTGTATCAAAAATGTTGGAGCATAAATTTGAACATTGTATTGTACTAATGATTCTAAACGCCGATTTGGTGACTTTCTCCCTTATGTTCAACCAAACAAGCAAACAAATAATATATATATATATATATATATATATATATATATATATATATATTATATATATATATATATATATATATATATATATATATATATATATATATATATATATATATATATATATATATATATATATATATATATATATATATATATATATATATATATATATATATATATATATATATATATATATATATATATATATATATATATATATATATATATATATTATATATTTTTAAGGGTTATTATCAGTAACGACCATAGTCAAACCTTGATAATAAAGTCATCCTATCCTTCATTTACTAACATCCCGAAACAAACCTCAATATCGCAATAATTTTTCTAATTTCCATTAAGCTCAGATCTAAGGTGTTAACTTACACTGGCAGCTTTTTAAGATGATCTGCTAAGTTGTTGTGTGTTTTTTTTTTTTTTACTAGGACCAACGTTCCCACTATTGGGATCACTGTAACATCAATGATGGCTCACATACGTCTGATATTATGCCTGAGTTTTGGAAACTTTATCTTCTCTCGTTCGTATGCTACCAAATTACTCTCATATGGAACTCCAACTTCTGTTACGTAGCATTTTTGCTCTTTCTTATCTTTCATAACAATGCCAGGCCTATTATGGGTGGCTTATGTCAGTTGGTATTACGCAATGGTAAATAACAGTATTTCTTCATTTTCTTCTATTCCTGGTAGGTTGTGCTTCTAATAATTTGTTGCTTCTGTTCTTACGTTGTATTTTTGTCATAGTTTAAAATGAATTTGATTTGCAGATGTTGTTATGCCTTTTGTGTGTAGATGACGGTTTAGTAAAGCTTAGACATCCAAGATAGTATTGAGAAACAGGTTCTGTATCTTGATCATGAACTCTGAATTTATTACTGATATTCTCTTCTTCTGTATTTTCTATGTCATTTTGTTCTGTGTGTCCGGTTTTGAGCATTCATTATCAATCTATCTGCCTCAATTTGAGTAAGCTTTATTAAATAATTCCACTGATTTTTCGTTGTCTATTTAAGCTCCTTCTAATAACATTCTTTGAAGTGTTTGTATACATTCCTTGGTATTTTCATTGGCTT